>WBNM01027729.1:0-30630 GCA_013399055.1 Ramphastos sulfuratus | reverse complement strand
GCAGCACACAGGCTGATGCAGCAAGAGGCAGGTGTAGGACTTGGGTGCCCAGAGGGATGGTGGAGAGCACAGCTAATGGGTTTGAGAAGAACCAAAATGACAAGAAGTAAGAATCCATGGCTTTTACTGACTTAGAGGTGATTGGCACAGGCTGCCCAGGGAGCTCCTCCATCCCTGGAGGTGTTCAAGAGACCTGTGGCCATGGCACTTCAAGATGTGGTTTCATGACCGTGGTGATGTTATGCTGATGGTTGGACTTGATGATCTTAGAGGTCTCTTCAAAACAATTCTATGATTCCTCCCAGTGCCATGGCACAGAATGATTGCTGAGATGCTCTCAGCACAGTGGAGGAGAGGTAGAGTTCAAGCACGTGCAAGTGTCTATTCAAAGGAAGAATCTCATGAATTATTCCTCATCTAGAGGAACTTTTGTCTTTCAAAAAAAAAAAAATGAAAGCAATGTGACCATTTCGGACAAAATATTTGGCACAATGAGTTAACCCCACAAGTAATACTGGTGCCAGCTGTCAAAATCAACCTACTTACAGGATCAAAGGCTATTAGGGTTTGGAAGGTACCTCCACAGATCACCTATTTAATGGAATCTGAGTACACAATTACCAAGTGACCACTTTTCACTGTGCAGGACAAGGGCCTCAGTGCTCTGCTCAATTGCAGCATTGGTTTGTCCAAAGCATAAAATATGTCACAAGAAGGCAGATAGAAAACAAAAAGAATGGACACTTGCAGCCCAGAAGGTCAGTGGCATCCTGGGCTGCATCAAAAGAAGCGTGGCCAGCAGATCCAGAGAGGGGAGTCTGCAGGCAAGAACCCACCTGGAGTGTTGTGTTCAGCTACGAGAACCCCAACACAAAGACATGGACCTGCTGGAGCAGGTCCAAAGGAGGACCACAAAGATGCTCAGAAGGCTGAAGTACCTCTGCTATGAGGACAGGCTGAGAGAACTGGGGCTGTTCAGCCTGGATAAGAGAAGGCTGTGGGGGAGACCTTAGACCAGCTTTTCAATATCTGGAGGGGGCCTAAAGGAAGGGTGAGGAGGAACTGTTTAGAAGGGCTTGGAGTGACAGGACAGGGGACAATGATTTTAAACTATAGCAGGATAGATTTAGGTTGGACATTAGGAGGAAGTTCTTTATAGTAAGGTTAGAGAAATACTGGAAGATGTTGTCCGGAGATGTGGTTGAGGCCCCATCCCTGCAGATGTTCAAGGTCAGGAGCAACCTGGTCTAGCTGGAGGTGTCCATGCTGACTGCAGGGGGGTTGGACAAGATGACCTTTGAGAGCCCCTTCTCCCCTGATGCAGGGCATGATTCTATGAGTATCTACCCCCAGTAACAAGCATCTTAGGCATTCTGGTACCTGCTGGCTTCCCATCTGTAAAGGGTTAACCCTCCTGGGTGGGGGGAGTGGTCAGAACTTGACCCCACATCTGCTAGACCCCAGGTGTAGTGTTTAGCCCACTCCCACTTGCTGTCTGGACCCCCTATATAAACAGAGGAACTTCCTGTTTCTCTCTCATGGCCTCCATGCTCAATACCACCCTCGTTCCTCTTCTCCTGTCTTACCACGTGGCCAGTCTCTACCACATAGTGGACATCCCTTCCATCCATTGCCATCCATCTGGTTGTATATATATTTTGTATCTTGTTTTCTCCCTTCCCTATACCTATTTGTAACTCCCCCTACCTTAAATACCTTTTATTTGTTGCTAAAGTTTTTTTTTCTTTTAACTTCCAAATCGTAGCAGGACTGTTCTTTGGGTGTGTTTTCCCCTTTCTCTCCTCCTTTCTTCCTTTCCAAAAGGAAGAGGAGAGGGGAAGGCATCCTACTATTATTGTACTGGTTTCTGTTAGATATATTTTGAGTCCCCTGGGAAGCTCAAACTCAAACCAATACACCACCACAGGGCAGGGACCTCCCCTCACAACTGCTTGCACCACAGGTTGCCATATCCTGCTGCCAGGACTGCAGTGAGCAGGCACCACAGGTCATGTGGAGTTCCAAATACAATGGACATGGTATTTGTGAAGCAGTGCTTGAGGGCTTGGCTGTGGTGTTTGGGACCTGCTCTGACATGCTTGCACTTGAGTTGCCATCAAGGTCAAACAATGAGTGATAACAGCAGCAGAAGAGAGGGGACAGATAAGGCCCAGCAAACATTAAGGTCCTCCAGGTGATTCTGTCCCAGTATGTCTGAGAGGCTGGTTAATGCAGACAGCTTGGCTGCTCCTGAAGGGGGATGCTTCCTCTAAGGAACCTCAAACTGGGGCTAATGGAGAAATACAAAGGGAAAGGACACTGTCACCTCCCTTTTGCCAAAGAGGGTAGGTCAGAAACACCAGTCCCATGGAAAAAAAAAACCCAGTTATGTCCCAAGGAGCAATAAACCTGTGGTGCTGCTGGCAAGCAAGTGATGTTCATGCAGTAAAACAGCAGGTCTGGTGTCACAGCAGTGCCTGAGATCAGAGCTTGTGTATATTTGATGACTACAAGAAGGGCAGAGTGGGTGCAGGCCTGGCAAGCAGATAACTTCTATCTTGATCTCTGCAAGTGACAGCTCTTGTCAAGACACTGAAGAAAATACAGTCGACTAGCAGGCACTTGTGAACAGCTCCTTCACCAACAGCCTCTCCACAGGACCACTCAGAGCAGCAGTACCATGGGAGCACCTTTCTTATGCTGCATCACAAGCTGATGCTCCACAAGCAGGTGGTTATTGACAGGGATTTAGGAGACTGACAGAGGACATGCTGAATTAGGTCAGGATGAAAACACAGAGGTCTGCTTACAGAAGAGCCTCCTCATCTTAAACCCAAAGATATAAGCAGCAAGACCAAACAACATTTGACTAAGGACATAGTATTGTGCCAACTCTGCCAAGAGCTACAATGATCTTACACCTCAGCTCTTCTTCTCTAAGAAGCTGCAAATATCCAGAACTGAAAATGCAGTTCTTGAGAGGATCTTTTGGAAGTCATGAAGAAAACTTGGAGATGTTTATTCCTACCTTAGACACAGCCAGGGCAAGTCTTCAGAGAGAGAGGAGAGTTTGAAACTAAGCTGCCTTCCCACTCGCCTCTGGAAATGTGTTAATATGCTAACAGTGCTGCACAAAGAGCTCCTGTCCTTTGGTGATCAGAGCACTAATGTCTGCAGTCACCTTTTGACAGGGTAAGAGGAAGCTTGAGGAGGGCAGATTTGGACTGGAGATTAGAAAGAAGTTCTTTCCAGTAAGGGTGGGTGAGGCACTGGAACAAGTTGCCCAGGGAGGTTGTGGATACCTTCTCCCTGTTCAAGGCCAGGTTGGATGAGGCCTTGAGCGACCTGGGTTAGTGGGAGGTGTCCCTGCCCATGGCAGGGAGTTGGAACTGGATGAGCTTTAAGGTTCCTTCTAACTCAAACCATTCTGTGATTCTATGAAGTTCTGCCAGAGCCAAAAGCCATCCTGAGCAAGCCTCCAAATCTGTTACTGTTTAGTCCAGAGAGAGCACAAAGCCTCCCAGGCTTGTTCTCAGCATCACCACCGGTCATGCACCAGAACCACCAGAGGCATCCTAAGTGTAAACACCACCACAGCACAGACTAGACTTGAATTACAGGAGGAAATTGGTATGTCACCTCGTTTTCTGCCCTCATGCAGCTGCACATCTGGGATGAGATCTGGAACCCAGTCAGAAGAGCATACTTGAAAAATGTTGTTACAGTTTCAGCACAGAAGAGTTTCAATAGAAGTGAATTCAGTGCACAGAGAGGATGAGGATGCTCCTGGCTCCTCTGCCATGGAACACATGTAAATACAATCCTGTCACTTGTAGCTGCCAGACAGCAGACAGGCTGCCACCTGTATGCTGCTTCCCAGCTTGTTGGGCACCTGCTGGAGCCTGGCTGCTGTGTTTGGATGCCACAGAGACCACACAGCTGCTGGCTGCAGGCAGGCCACTCTGGAAGCAAACAGCCTGTTGTACATGTTACAAGCGCTAAAGCAGAGGCCTGAAATATAGCACAAGTCCAGTTTTCATCTTATATCCACACTGGCCAAGGGAGAACCAACACAAATAACAAGCATGAAGTAATGTGTGAAAGAAGGAGGTACTGTGCAAAATCTCTCTTTGAAGCTAACCATGGTCAGGCCTCTGCTGTGTTTCCCTCTTCCCCAAATGTTTTATTCCCTGTGGGATGATGACAGCCCCATGGAGCTAACACAGGGAGAATCCCTGGCTAAAGCAAAGCCACAGGAGACAGGCAGGTCCTACCTGTGCAGTGAAGAAAGCTGGAGTCAAGGATCCCGAGGGGAGCGCAGGGCTATTGAGGGCGATGGAACCGATATCGGTGCTGGAGAGAACCATGGGTGGGGCAGAGATTTCCAAGCCTTTGGGTTTTTTAGCTTTTGGGGGAAGAGATGGAGATTTTGCCTTGGAGCCCGAGGAGAGGTTCAGAGGCTCTAGGGAATCTGAGTCGTGGCAACTGGACTCAAAGAAGAGGCTCCTGTGCTCTGCAGGGAGGGGCGAGGTGGGAGACAGAGATGGCGACCTGGAGGAGGATGAAGATGGAGATGAAATGCTGGCACTGTTGGGTAGCATTAAGGAGGAGATTTTGGCTGACACTGAGGAGCTGAGGAAGGCAGAGGCTGCTGCTGTTTCAGAAGTGGAAGGCAACGACACCATGGGCCTCAGAACTTGTTTGTCTGTTTTGTTTGTCACAAATCTTATAACGGTCCGAACTTCTTCGACCGCCGCGCTCCCTTCTGACTTCTCCTCCAGCTTCTCCGTTTTGATGGGCTTGTAGGGGTCTGGCTGGTTCTGCAGGGAGTTGATAGTGAAGGAGGAGTAGAGGCCAGAGTGGATGTACTCGTTGCGGCTGGCGCTCTTCAGCGCCGACAGGCTGTGCTTGTGCTGCTCCCTGCCCTCCGAAGGCACCTTGCAGTCGCTGTCCTGCAGCAAAAGGCTCTCTCTGCTGATCTCCACGGCGTGGGGATCCATTTTTAAAATCTCAGGGAAGGAGACAAACTTGTACACAAATTTTTGCCCGATCACTTTCTTGATGATGTTCTGCAAACACAAGAGCAGACGCTAGGGAGATCAGCACTACAGAGGCACGGAGCACAACAAGCATAAGGGGGTCACAAGGGGAGGAGGGCACTGCTCCCTCCTCACGCTGAGGTCATTCCAGTGGGACTCCTAACACTACTTCATCCTTGGCTCATTCCTAGAGTTCTCCTCAGCCAAGCAGACTACTCCCTGCTCCTCATGGTGACTAACAAATCACCATTGCTAGGTGATACAGAGCTATGGGTGGGCTGCCTTCCTCCTGCTTCCTCTGAGGTAGCTTGGGAATGTTTTCTTCCCGGTAATGGGAAGAAAAGGGTGCTTGCTCTGCTCACACTAAACTTTTGTGACAAAAAAAAAACCCCAAACCCACACACAAAAGCAAGGCTCATTCTGGGAAAGAAGAGTCTGCACTTGGCTATCAGAATCCTTTCTGTCTACCAGATGAACTGCTACACTCTGCAATTCATCTGTCAGAGCATCCTGGCATTTCATTCAGGCACCTTCTTGTGCACAAAATAAATCCTACAAAGAGCCCTGGGGTGCAGCTGTGCTTCACAGGTCAGGAGCTGTGGCACCAAGTGGAGAAAGCTGTTCTGCAAGTTGATAACAGGGAGCTGAAGCAAGGGCAAGAATTAAATACAGCAAGCTCTCACTAAAGGCACAAATCTGCCTCCTTCAGTGACGAACTCCACACAGGTCACAGCAGTAGAGAATGGAAGGGTTTGGAGGGACCTCTGAAGATCATTGAGTCCAATCCCCATGCCAAAGCAGGATCACCTACATCAGATCACATAGGAACACATCCAGGTGGGCCTTTAAAGTCTCCAGAGCTGCAGACACCACCACCTCTCTGTGCAGCCTGCTCCAGGGCTCTGCTACCCTCAAAGTAAAGAAGTTACTTCTCATGTCTAGATGGAACTTCCTATGTTCAAGTTGTTGTCCTGTCTCTGGGGATAACTGAGAAGAGTCTGGGCACATCCCCTTGGCTCCCACCCCTTAAATACTTTCAATCATAGGCCTACCCACTTAGTGGGTGCTGCATGCCTATTTCTACCCTCCAAAAGTTCA
Source organism: Ramphastos sulfuratus (assembly GCA_013399055.1). NCBI lineage: Eukaryota > Metazoa > Chordata > Aves > Piciformes > Ramphastidae > Ramphastos > Ramphastos sulfuratus. Next base: position 24,493 of record WBNM01027729.1, on the reverse strand, counting down.
GGACATGTAGTTAGCCCAGAGCACCTCAATCTGCCCAAGTTTCAACTCCCATAGCTCTGAGCTTGGCCTAGATTTTCTTTTTCTTTGGGCTGTGAATTAGGTGAACATTGGCCAGCTGCATTTTGTCTGCACTCTCATTATTGCATTCTTCTTGAAAGTGGCAAAACCTCCAAGCTACTGGCAGATGAAAAGCAACACCCCCATTGCACTGTGTTTTCTTCTCCTAATATGTATTTTTAAGCTTCAAATAATACCTCCTCTCTGCTGCTGGCAGTTGAGAGTTACTGTTACATCAAGCACTGGTAACTGAGAGCCTGCTTGGAAAATGTGACTCCTAGCAGAAGAAGATTAGATGTGTTTAAGGGTGGTCCTTCTACCCCAGTGCAGGCTTAACAGGGGAATACTGCTATGAAAAGCAGTCCAGGGGGCTGGGGAGTTTCTGCTTCCTTTGTTATAGATTGAAGCTTAAGGAAGGCAGATTCAGACTGGGTATTAGAAAAAAATTCTTTGCAGTGAGGGTGGTGAGACACTGGAACAGGTTGCCCAGGGAGGTTGTGGATGTCCCCTCCCTGGCCAGGTTGGATGAGGCCTTGAGCAACCTGGGCTGGTGGAAGGTGTCCCTGCCCATGACAAGGAGGTTGGAACTGGATGATCTTTAAGGTCCCTTCCAACCCAAACCATTCCATGATTCTACAAGTCTATTAAGAAGGTCTCTCAAGTGTGGCTCCTCTGACTCACACTTAGTGATGGCTGGAGATGAAAAGGACTCAAGTGCAGATCCCTTGAGCATTTTGCAAGGGTCTCAAATGCGGAGCCCAAGGAAACCTCCATCAGTGTGCGTGCCAAAACAAGGATGCAAATTAAGTACCTCTGAAATGCCACTGACAATAAAATGAAGGTAAACAGCAGCTTGTTTTTACCATCATCTCAGTGACCTGTCAGAATAATTCTGAGATGGATGACAGTTCAAACCACAGAAGACAGTGACAGGCATCATGATAAGCAGGGGTTTTCCACCCTCGCTTTTGAAAGGGCAAAGAAAGCTTCCTTCTGGTAGGGACTGCATTTGCAGGGAGACTACAGCACCAGAAAGGACAGCAGCTGTGTGTGCACACTTAGCCCCTTTTGGTTATCATTTGTATTTTCTAGGCAAATGCAACCAGTGGCTGCCAGCCAGGGCTGCAGGGAGCTTTGGGGCTGCACAATGCTGGGCAGGACTGGGCAACCCTGCCAGCAGCAGGGGTTGCAGTCCAACAGCTGAAACAGAAAGAACCCTACCAAGAGACAGCACTCTCTGACCTCTAGAAAGAGGACAGGAGCTGGGAATGCTCCTCTTCTGTTGGCTCCTTGACTGTTCCTCACGGGAACACTCACTTGCCCTCCTCTACCTGCAGTCTGTAAACCAGGGACTCCAGCAAACATGGCTGGGTCTGGAGCCCCACCACAAAATGCTTTGAGAGAGACTAATAGGAACTGGGTACAGCAGAGCCCAAAGCTGCTTCAGCACAGCAGCAGCTCACACCACATCACTGCACTCTGAGCACCTTCCAAACCAGCCTTAACCAAGTGCCCCTAGTCACCAGCTGGAGGGATAGGGCACCCCTCCTCCTCCATCCTTCTCCACACAGCAGCTGGCTGAGATGCCAAAGGCTTGGTGGCCTGCTTCCCTCTGCAGTTTACACGTGGTTGGTGTGTTCCTGTGTCAGCTATGCACACACACTACTACTTTTAGAGTAGATGACCTCAGCAACATGTGAGCTCTGGGTTTCTTTCCATTTTTTACCTCCTCTCCCTCCCCTCAGCTTTCCTCTGCATTGGTGCAGCTCAGACTTTGGTTCATCTACAATGTGTTTGTGTTTTATGTTCATCAACTCTGACTCTTACTCACTAACTATATGAGTGCATATATATATGGTGTAACTATACTACCAGTATGCCCTGAGGATTTTAGTGGCTTGGCTCAAAGCTGTTAGCCAGCAAATTTGCAGGAGTGCTTCAGGAAACTGGCCTGGTAAATGGGACCCTGTTCCTAGCTGAGCTTCAGACTAGAGAGGGGCCTCAGGGGCAGGAAGACCTTTATTCCTCTTCCTAGGAAATGACTTGTACTCAGGGTGCCTGAGATCTCAACATTTCAGGCAGAAGAGGATGAACTTGTGTGCAAGTATGTCCCTGCTTGGGGAAGAAGGACCAGAGGTGTTGCTGCTGCACTTAACTCCCATTCCAGTGCCTTACAAGTTCCCTGGCTCTGTGAGTACTAAAGGATGCAACCTGTAGGACACTTAAGCTATGCCTTCCACACAGGACTCTGAGGAGTGAGCCAGGCTGTCTCCAGCTGTTGGGAACCCTACACAGAGAGAGGGCTGCTGGCAGGAGGTATCCGTGGTGCATGGCTTGCTACAAAAAAACAGGATGTGAATCCACACTAGCATGTGCAGGCAGGCAGATTTTGTGAGCATCATACTCTATGCACTGCTGCTCAGACTGTGTCCATGGAAGCTGTATCTGGTGCACTGACATCTGGAAGCAGAAGGCTCTCAGCTGGATTTCAGTCTTTCCTCACCTCCATCTGCAAGACAAAGGCCACTCCTCTGGCTAGCACCTTTGGCCAGGTTCTCTGCTGCCTCTGTTTCAGTTCACTTGGGCTCCCTTCCCTCTCACATCAAATAAGAATTATTTATCAGCCTCTCAGGGGGGTTCTTGGGGTTTCTCCTGTAGCCATCACCTCTTACTGAGTATCAAATTCTTTACTTCTCTCTTTCCTTAAGGACAGCACTCAGCAAACACTGTAATGCCATTTCAGACAAGCACTTTGTTGACTTACACACATAATTCTTTAAAGAATCTCCTTCCAATCCCCTGTAAAGCTATTTTCTGATGCTCCTTCACGTAGTTCCTTACAACACCTCTCACCTGCACCATTACAAACCACACAGCTGCTACTCTAGCACCATCACACTGCTATTGTTTCATTGCAGTACTCTATTTCCACTGAGGTTACTCAAACCTTCCTAACAGTAAAATAATTGCTTCCATTATCACTTCATACCCTGAAGTTCTGTAAGCAGACCAAGCAAGACATCCTCTCTTCTCACAACAATTCCTTCATGCTGCCTCCCACGCTTGGGCGTCAAAAAGAGGAACTGGTAACCAGGCTACTGGGTTTGACCTGTTAGGGCAGAGAAGGGAATGTCACAGGCACCTCTGAGCCCTAAAAGCCTCTGAGAAGCTCTGTCCTCTGCACTAGAAGAAGCACAAAGGAGCCTGTATCATTTATGTACAATAAATCATGCTGCCAACCCATCTGAACAAGCGGGCAGCCATTAACTGAAACCGAAATGATTTATTCTGTCTTTAGAAGGCAGATTGAATAGCACTCACTGAGCAAAGCCTGGGGCCACATACTCTTCAGAGAGGATGCAGGAATATTGAATGGCTGCTCATCGCATCTGCCTCTGTCATTAAAGATGCAGCATAACTCATGCAAACATTAAGGTTACCCAGGGAACTGCGATTCCTGCATTCCCTAACTTCTGAGGGCTTGATTGCCACAATTCTTACGTCTTAATAATGTTGGTGTCTGCATGTAATTGCCTGGATTTGCCTCCCTTCCTTCACAAAAAAACACCCAAACCTCATGGGGAAAACTCAGGAGCTTCTCTTGTGCTGTCGTCATAAAATATTCCTGGGGAACTTTTCATAGATTCCTGGAATGGTTTGGGTTGGAAGGGACCTTAAATCTCATCCAGTTCCAACCCCTCTGCCATGGGCAGGGACACCTCCCACCAGCCCAGGTTGCTCAAGGCCTCATCCAACCTGGCCTTGAACACCTCTAGGGAGGGAGCATCCATGACTTCCCTGGGCAGCCTGTTCCAGTGCCTCATCACCCTTACTGTAAAGAATTTCTTCCTAATCTCCAGTCTACATTTCCCCTCTTCCAGCTCCAAGCCACAGCCCCTCATTCTATCACTATAAGCCCTTGAAAAAAAGTCCCTCCCCAGCTTTATAGTTAGGCCTCCTTGACATACTGGAAGGCCGCTGTAAGTTCTCCCTTTAGTAGTCCTGGAAGCCTGTAGAGGTTTCCAAATGGAATCTGTCATTACAGCTATCAGAAAAAACAAAGTAACTGAGCAACTTCAACACAAAGAAACCTCCTAATCCTACTTAGAGAGGTATTGTAATTCTACACATCAAGCTGAAGTGCTGTGCGTGGGAAAGATGTGAAGGATTTCCTTGGCTGAAAGCATTACAAGAGATTTCAGAGCAGCAGAAGTGTGTGACATGATGGACACCTTGCTGCAGCTGTAGGTACACTGAATGCAGGAACCTTTGCTCAATGCTATCTGTCATCTGTGCTGCTGCTTTGCTGAGGCAACAGGGGAAATGTATCAGGGAAAAAAAAGGGGGGGAATTTGGGTAACAATCAAGAGAGGAAATGGAAAATCTTTACCTACAAACTTTCAAAAACCAGAATCATGGCAGCAAATGACAATCAAGACATGCCACACTCTGCATTTCCCTCAGTGCTTCATCTGTGAATTTAACATAATTCTTGCCATCAGCCTCCACAACATTTCATGCCTGCTACCAAAGCCTGGCTCAGGAACTTGTCCTAATTGTGTTATTTTTTTCCCCCCCAGTACTGGAATTAATTTACTTTTAAGTTCAGATGAATCAAATGATGAATTTTAACAATCCAGTGTTCACCCCAGGCAAAATGGCAGAGCTCATAAACCTCCATTTATCCAGTGATCAGTTTTCATTTCTCCACGGTGAGCAATTCCCAAGGCAAAGCATGAAGCAGCAGCTCGGTCAGTGTCAGCTGCATGCAGCAGCAGCAGAGGGCAGCCCAAGAAAGAAAGGCTGAGCCCCTGCCACCATCATTTCTAAAAGCAATCACTGCCCTTGGCCTCGAACACACAGGCTGCCTCTTAGGCTCTAAGAGAAATCTCCATCAATAATTCCACAACCCAAACGAAGTCCTGTCCAGAGCTCTGCCTCTTGCCCTTCCTGCTGCCACTCTCCAGCCTGCAGCACAATGTTTATCCTATTTGTTCTGTGTGCATCCCATTTGCCCCACCACATCCAGCTGCCCAGAGCAAAGGAAGGGGCAAGGGTCACAAAATTATAGAACTGCTGAGCTTGGTATAGACCTTTGAGATCAAGTCTAACCACTCACCTAGAACTCAGAATCCTGCCACTACTGTTAAACCATGGTCCCCAGGCACCACATCCACACCTCTTTTAAATACCTCCAGGTATATCAGAAGGCTCCTTAGAGGTCTAGCAAATGGCCCAGGTGAGAGAAGTGCCCAAGTCTGAGAGAGGGTCTTTCATCTCACCAGACCTTCCCCTTTGCTTTAACAGGAGAGAAAGAAGAATGCCAAGGAGTCTTTGCCTCCCACCTTGATTTCTGCCCTTTCTGTGCTATGCAGCACAGACTGAAGGCAGAGAAATCATTTAGGACTGAACTCACTGCTGAGCACTCCCTGCCAGCCTACCAGGATTCATTATCTGCTGTATTATGCCAATAGCTCTCACACTTCAACACCTGCAGCAAGTTCCCCTGTCCCTCTGCACTCTCCTAGTAATTTGCCATTCTCCACTGGGAACCAAGAAGACATAACACACCATACCCACACAGACAGTGAGAAGCTCTCACTGTTCTCTGCTAAAGGAATTACTCCAAATTAAATAGCAATAGCCATGGGTTTCAAGTTCAAACTGATCACAATACATAGGGAAGAAAAATCCTAACCTTCTTTTCATCTAGGAGCTATGACCTCCATTGGGCTGCAGAGCTTCTGGGGGAAAAAAAAAAAAAAAAGCTGCCAAAATCCTAAATCAAATTTGAAGCCCTAAGGCACAGTTCAAGAAAGCAGCTGCAAGACCAGCAAGCAGCCACCTCAGGCAGAGCCCTGGTGAAGAATCTGTACAGCCAGTCTGCAGGTGGATGCTGCACAAGCAGAGACACAACAGATGACACAGGTGTGAGTGTGCTGGGGGTAGGGGCAAGGGAAAAAAAAATAAAAAAAGGTTAAGGGATAAAAGAAGTAGGGAAGCCTCAAGTAAGGAGCTATTATCATCCATTGATTTGAAGAGATCAGAGAGCCCTCAAAGGACAAGTGCCACAAAGAGCTGGTCCCTTGTTTTTAAGCAGTCTGTTCAGCCACTGTGTGTTTGGTGTCTGCCTGGAGCTGCTGCTCATCCCCCAGCAGGCACGCTGCCTCCACTGATCCCAGTGAAGTTTATAATCAAAGGGGCTGGAGTCATATAATGAGGTGAGCTTCTCCTTGCTGAGCAGAAGCCTTTTTAGCACTTAGTGAAGAGGAATTCATCACAGCAACCGCTTGGCACAGCCGCTGCACTGTCCTCTCTGCATCCTTTTGTGCTTTCTCAGGCCACCTTTCAAACACGTTCAAGTGGAAAAAAAAATCTGACTTCTAGTGGCCAAAAGACTAAAACCACCTCATTGCAGAACTTAACAACTCTAAATCTGAAACAAACAAAAAAAACTCTTCCAGGAGAAGAAAGAGTCCTTCCAAATGACAACGTGCCAAGCCTGCCCATCGAATTGTGCAGTTAATCCACAGCCAGCCTGGCTTCTGATTGTCATGTCTGACTGCACAGCATCCAGCCCCTCTGTCCCCTTCAAGAATTAGTGCACCACAAATAACAGATGACAGCAACACTACTCTGAGCTCAGATCAGAACAGCATCCAGTTTCCTCTGCCTTCTACAGGCAGCGAACTTGCCATAGTGGTGCTGGACACTGGTGTCACTCTCTGCATCATCTTCTCTCACCTCATTGCCTTTTCTGAAAATCAAGATGAGAACAGAACCACTAAACATGGCTATAAAATTCTCCTTTTTAATGTACAAAGCTTGTAACATCCCTTCTTAATAATATTTGATCTTTGAGAATACAGGAAATAATAAGACCTATTAATGTAGGCATATTATTAAAAAATATCCATTTAAGGCAGAACCAATCCTGAAAATATTTACTAGATTAGATTAAAAAAAAAAAAAAAGTATAATGGTCATCCAAAATCTAATGGAGAAACATTTTGGAAACTCCTGGAGTCTAAAATGGAGAAAGGTGAATGTGCTGGAGTCTAAACTTGAAAAAGGTGAACATGGAAGATACTTCAGCACCTCTGTATTTGTGTCCTACAGTTTTTTCCATCTAGTATCTTCAGATTCCCTTCCAATGTCTTTCGGTTCTTGCAATCTGATCAATATTCTGGTTACTCCCTGTCCTCATTTCTGATTCTCTGTTGCCACTTCAAGCTGAAGAATAAACTAAGGACTGAACAAATGTCAAAGTGAAGGATGGTTTCAGAAGAGTGACAATGATGTTATGAACTTCAGAGTTTTATTTTCGTAGGTTCTAGCTACCAATAACCTCTACTGACCTCTTCTAGCTTGTGGGCATGCTCATGATGCCTGAAAATCAGAAGCAAATGGAATGAGCTAAGTAATTCCAGATTACTGTGTTCAGTATGCTAGTATTTCAGATTTCATCTTTGAATAAAGAAGTTGAATGTAAAGCTCTCAACAGCTCAGCACTAAGTGATACACCTATACTATCTGCCTATGACCATCTTCTGAGAGCACACAAATAACCACAGCTTGCCTAAACTGTGTTCACTCCTTGGGTCTTCTATCAAACCTCAAGAGATCTTGAGGCAAAGTTCCCTAGGTCTTGCAAAGGCAGAAAAATTGGCTGAAGGAACCCCTACCAAAGCACTATTCCACTATTTTGGCTTGAGATAACCAGAAGATAAGTTCCCAAGTGTGAACAAATTTAGCATTATACATCAAATACAATATTCACCTGAGAACAGCTCAGCTTGAGACTGCTGCCTTGGCAAACAGACCTAAACACATCACTTCTCTGACCCCCAGAATCTCAACAGCTGCTTTTTTTCTGCCTGATACTCTTACTCTGCACTTCCCTCCAGTGAGACATCAGATTAGTGCTCTTTCATACATGCTAAATGATAACACAATATGATCTAGACTAATCTTGAAGATAACACAGATTTTGTCCCAAAAACACATAGCAGAGAATTTCCAAAGTCTTAGAAACACTGAGTATGAACAAAAGAATAGCTGCAGTGAGATCCTGCTGAGGTAACACTGCACTGTCGCGGTGTTGTCTTTCCAGCTAACAATCTAGGACCAGATACAACTGTAGAATCATAGAAAGCTCTGGTTTGGAAGGGACCTTAAAGATCATCCAGTTACTATCCCCCTGCCACAGGCAGGGACACCTTCCAGTAGCCCAGGTTGGTCAAGGCCTCATCCAACCTGGCCCTGGGAGCTCCAGGGAAAAAAGATTTACCATAAAGCTCTGGAAAGACTAGCTAAAGCTGGCCTACAGGATCTATGCACCAAAAGATGTGTCCCATGAAAACTGTGGAAGTTCAACCCCATCCTCTATGTTCTTGGGCTGGTTGCCTCTTCCTTCTTCTGACACAGGTGATACCTGCTGGCCACTCTGCCTGCTGCACTGCAGTATCACTGCTTGCTAACAGCTCCCTGCCTTCCAGAAGATCCTAAGCAGGCTACAATAATCAAACAGTTCTCCGTTATCAACAGTTGTTTTATTGTTGTCAAAAGCTACAGAAAAAGCTACAGGTAGCCAAATGCACAAACAGATGAAAGCATCACAAGTTCAAACCTAAATCAAAACCTCCCCTCCTCAGGCAATGGGATCTGCAGTGGGGTTTTCTCTCTCCGTATCTTTGAGCTGCCCTCTTACCTCCACTGCCATGGCCTTCAGCACTGCCATGGTCTGTTGCTAGAAACAAGTTAGAGAGATTTTGGAGCAGCTTCCACAGAGAGGTGAAATATTACATGGTAGTGTTTCTACTGTTCTTAGTCTGCATGAGAATAACAAAATTTACCTTGTCATAATAGTATCTGAGCGCTCGGCTCAGCTTGTCATAATTCATATTAGTTTTGTTTTTCCTGAGGCCCCACAGCTTAGCCACTTCTTCTGCCTTGAGTAGCTTGAATTCGCCATCATTAGACGTCCAGCAAATCAGGTGCTCATGTTTCTGGTCTAGCAGCAACTGCAAAAGGAACTGCCACAGTGTGATTGCACTCTCCATACCTACAAGGGACAAAGGAGAGCAACAGTGTGAAAAACATTGGGGAGCAGGTGACCCACCCAGCACTCATTCCACTCCTAAGCTCTGCGTAGGAGTCACCCTACAGAACTGAGCAAAGCTACTACATCATTTACAATCAAACATCCACAAGGCCTGTAGGTTGTCACCTCCCTTTTCAGTATTTCTGCTGCTGCTGTGTTCTGAAGGGACACAGAGAAGAGTCAGGATTCAGAAAGCATTGCCTGCGTAGTTCACGCGCTACAGTCATCTCCACTTGGTGTCTTCAGTTCAGAGCATGTAACCACCCCTCAAAGGGACATGCTGGGGGTGAGGGTGAACCTATCCACCGAAATGAGCCCAAAACCCTGCTGCTCACTGTCATCATAAGTACACTGAACTCATTTGGGTATGTCACTGTGAAGAAAAGGGAAGGCCAGAGCAGTTGCCTTTGGTTAAAGGACCAGAATCCAGGTTCCCCCCCTCCTATCACATCCACCCACCTCCCTGTGTCATATGGCCTTTACACATTTATTTCCAGGGCCTGAAATGGTTCTTGCTGCTTCTGTCTGCCAGTGCAAATGGCTCAAAGGAGATGATCTAATTCACACAAACACTGAAAGTTCAGCACACTTCAGCACAGCAAGTGATGCTTACCCCAAAGCTTTCTCCACCAGGGATCTGTCCTTTCATTACCTGAGAACCAGGAATATTTTTAACAGTGCCTGGGTCTCGCTTCTAAAGTTGTTTGCATACTTTTTTTTCTCTACTAACTGTCAGTGCTGCTGAGCCCTCCCTACAATAAGCCTTTTTTTTAGGCACTGAAGTAGAAGCATAAACTTAAAAATTTCTCCATTCCAACTCACCAAAGGCACATAGAGAAATTAAAACTTGAGAGCATTACCACTGCAGATAACTACTGTAATGAAGACGTAAAGGGCGCTACAAGAAAGCTGAGGAGAGACATTTTACAAGGGCTTGTAGTGCCAGGATGAGGGGGAATGAAGTTGGAAGAGGGGAGATCGAGACTGGAGATTGGAAAGAATTTCTTTCCAGAGAGGGTGGCAAGACACTGGAACAGATTGCACAGACAGGTTTTAGATGCTCCCTCTGTGGAAGTGTTCAAGGCCAGGTTGGATGAGGCCTTGAGCAACTTGGGCTGGTGGAAGGTGTCCCTGCCCATGGCAGGGAAGTTAGAACTGGATGATCTTGAGGGTCCATTCCAACCCAAACCATTCTATGATTTTATGTAGCTAAATTTGACCTCTTAAAACACAGAACTATAAAATGAGATTTTTCTCCCCCTTTAAACATTTCCATCTCTAGCATGTTAACACTGTATCAAATACTAATTTTTTGCCTCTTCTGATACTTGTGACTTGTTACATTTAACCAACACAGATTTAAAGAGCTGATATTACTGGGTTAAGACACTGTGCTGGGGCTAATTATTTGGGCTAATTATTACCTGCCTTACCTTTGTGCATGTAACAATGGATAGGGTTTTCTTCTGTCTTTATCTACACAGGTTCATGATTTTTAAACCCCTTTGCTCATTTTGTTACCCAACAGATGCTCATTTGTGTCCTGACGTCTCCCTTGGTGCGGTGACCACAAGAGGGCAGAAGGCTTCTAGGCAGCCACCACGTAGGACAGCACAGCAGGCAGCTGCAGCTGAGGGATGATTTCTCTCTTCCAAGTCTGCTTCACAGCATTTTTCATCACTTTATACAAATCTTTCTCCACACAGTGCAAGCAAGGCATGAAAACAGGGTGTAACTACAATTAAATATACCTGGAAGTTATCTATTGGCTTTGCAGACCTTTAAAGTTCCTTTAAACTACAGCAGCTCTGCAAGCATGTACATCTCACAGGATCACAGGATGTTAGGGGTTGGAAGGGATCTCCAGAAGATGATCGAGTCCAACCCCCCTGCCCGAGCAGGACCACAGAATCTAGCAGATTATTTATCTGTAACATCATAGTTACTAGAATCACAGAACTGTTGAGGTTGGAAGAGACTTTTGAGATCATCAGGCCCAACCAGTTGCCTAAAGCTCACAACCCCACCACTACTGCTAAGCCACTGCCACTAAACCATGTCCCCAAGCACCACATCCACACACATCTTTTAAATAAGTCTAAGGGATGGTGACTCCATCACCTCCCTGGGCAGCCTGTTCCAATGCTTGAGAACCTTTTCTGCAGAGAATCTTTTCCTAATCTCCAACCTCAACATCCCCTGGCAGAAGTTAAGGCCCTTTCCTCTCATTCTAGCACCTGATACTTGGGAGAAGAGACTAACCCCGACCTCACTGCAACCTCTTTTCAGGGAGTTGTAGAGGACAATGAGGTCTTCCCTCAGGCTCCACTTCTCCAGGCAAAACACTCCCAGTTCCCTCAGCCACACAGTGAAGTGGCATTGAGGTCCAAAATAAAGTCATTAATCTACAACACAAAACAAAACCAACAAGCAAGCCACCTTAAAATCCAGGCAGGAGAAACCCAGGAGGCTCAGAGACAAAGCCACCTAAATAAAAAGCTCAGTGTCAGATTTATGACATCAGCTCTGAGCTAAGCAGGATACTGTGGGGCATTAAGTTTTGCAAGACTCTGGCACAGCAAAGCTAGAAGAAAAGGGCAGAAAGCTGGAAAGCAGCTCTGTAGCATCCAGGACCTCTGCAGTGGTGCTTAGCTTCCATTTGATTACCTTACATACTGCTCTCCCACAGACTGCAGGTTTCCTACCTGGATTCTTTCTCCCCACTTTATGTTAGTTTCTCCACAGCCTTTCTGAAATAAAGAGATATACTGCTGATCTTGGACAATCCACAGGAACAAGTTCTGAAGGCTTTAAAAGCAGGAATCCCTCCTGGCATTAGAATCAAAACCAGCCCCTTGTTGCTGTAGAAGGTGCTCAAAGGAACATCTGGAACTCTATGGCATAAATCAGGTCGTGGGACTTGGGGCAGAAGAGGGACAACTGAGTGGGACAGACTAGCTGGGGAGCCCAGAAGAAATCAGCTGGAGATCAATTAAGTCAGGAAGACATAAAAGGTGTGAGCCAGCATTACACACCACAGGTAGTCATAAAGAGATGGTGATCAGACATGTAGATGAAAAGGAGTAAGAGGCAGTCAGGGCAGGGAAACCAATTTCCCTCGGTGCATGAAGAAACCGAAGATTGTTTCTGTAGCCAAAGCAGCTGCAAAAGATTCAGCTGCTTTTGAAATGCCCTCCACAGCAGGCGCACACCTCCACTGCCGCTCCCCTCACAGGCGAGCACGGAGCATTTCCCCCTAGCAGATGCCTTTTGCTTTTTCTCTCTTCCATTTGACTGCCCTGTTAAACGTGGGCATGCTCTTTTGTATGTCCATTTGCTGCTTTTGTACCCCCATTCTGGCCACCAGCACGTTCCTCCCAGCAGCCCGACGCGGGGCATTGTTAGCTTCTCATTCACGTTAGCATTCGGCTTCCTTTATTTCTGCAGGTTGCAGCCAGGAAACTGGAAAATGGGCCACAGGAAACCTGGCCTCCTACATCTGTCCCAGTTTGTAATAGCAGCTCTGGTTTTATTTTTCTAAGTGTCTCAGGTTCATTTTAACCCTTGAGACGACTGCTGCAATCCAGATGTGGAAGAATGTGGCTGTTCTGCCAAAGATGCGACTGTTCCGTCCCGATTTTTCCTTTTTCCTGCTTCTCAATGCTAGACAATGAGATTTTGCTAAACCATGATAATTTTTAAACTACCCTAATACTTATAAAATAAACAGTTATGTGAACTTTCTGAAAAGCTTTGGTTGGACATTGACAAAACCAATTCAATGGCACTTCGGGACATGGTTTAACAGCTACAGTGGTGTTAGGTTGATGGTTGAAGTCAGTGACCTTAGAGGTCTTTTCCAACTGCAAGGACTCTATGATTCATCCCACAATGCCAAATATCAAAGAGGGACAAAGTGCAGAATAAGGTAAATCTCTAGGTGCTGCAGCTATATACATTTTTAACATAGCTCTGAGGTGAAGGGCAGTGTGGAAAGTTGAACAGCTTGCAAATCCTCAAGGTCATTTTCTCATTTTATTTCCTATTTAAAAAAAAAAATATATGAAAGAACATTTGTTTTGCCTCTGATTACAGAAGCAGAAGGGTCCAGATCAAGAAAAAGAATAATATATTTTTAAAAAAAATAAAATCAATCATCTGGAACCTTTTCCATTGACAATTCATCTCTATAACAATGAGTAGCTGACGAGAGGTTCAAGACAACTGCCAAACCTGCCCAAATGTTTGCTCAGAAACACTTGAAAAAGCAAGGCAAAAAAGTCTGAGTCAGTCCTAGCTCTTCATTTCTCAACAAAGATGCTTCAAGGGTGATAAATAGGATGTGGTTGGGGAGAAGTTAGTGATTCTGCCAGAAAGGAGGAAGAACAAATATCAATTTGTTTACTCAGAGACTTCTCAAATACTCATCAAAGGAAATCTTGTAATTTCACTGGCCTTGAAAAAATAAGCTCACAACTAAGTGCGTAAATATACCTGTTCTAACTCGATGCAGAACTTTCTCTGTAACAGGCAATAAATCAAACCAGCAGTGAAATTCATATCCAGGGCACTTTATTAGGAAGCTGTGTGCATGATACACAACTCTGGTAATTTTTCCACATCCAGCAACCAGGACATTTCCTGCCTGAGCATCCTTTGAGTCCTTCCATTGTATTGAAACTGCAAAAAAAACTTTCTAAATCAGGACTTCCTCCTATTATATTTTCCAGGCGTCTTTCTGGGAAATGCAGATTCAAGTGAAGGGGAAAAAAGAATTTAAAAAAAAAAAAAGAAAGAAAAAAAAAAGAAGGAATTCCTGCAGCACCACCCAGTGGGAACAGTCGAAAAAGTTACAAAATGCCCCAAGCACACAAAGTCTGATCTGCTGCAAAACTACAGGAATATTGCCACACAAACCCAGACTGCTTTTAAAGACTTGCCAAGAAAATGCAGGAGGTGCTCAGGGCTAATGTACTTCAGGAAGTCACAGAAGGTTATGCCTGCTCTGACCCTTCAACAGCACAGACTTCTTAGCTTTATATTCATAGATGATCACAGAATCATAGAGTGGTCTAGGTTGGAAGGGACCTCCAAAGGTCATCCAGTTCAACCCCCTCTGCATTCAGCAGGGGCATCTTCAACTGGATCAGGTTGCCCAGAGCCCTCACCTTGAATATATCCAGGGAAGGGGCCACAACCACCTCCCTCGGCGACCTGTTGCAGTGTTAGGAAGTTGTTCCTAACATCCAAACAATTCACAGAATGGTTTGGGTTGAAAGGGACTCTGAAGATCATCTATTTCCAATCCTCCTGCCATTGTCAGGGACACCTTCCACTACAGCAGACTGCTCAAGGCGTCATTCAGCCTGGCCTTGAACATCTCCAGGGAGGGGGCATCCATGACCTCCCAATTTAAAGGATTATTTACAGTAATAATTTACAAGGCCTTCTTCTCAAGCAAGAATACCCACTGCTCTGGCTCTGCACACTTTAGAAAAATAAACAGACTCTTGTGCTTAAAAGCAACATAAAAGAGACAGCAGTAGGATCTAGCAAAACATTATAGGATAACATCAAGTTCCACCGCAGAAAAGAAAGCGCTCACACACACTCATCTAGTAATGCTTCCAGTAGGTACATTTGGTAATACAATGTCTGCAGTTTCTCTTTTTAACTAAGCCAAACAAAGGCTGAGGCAGATGTCCAAAGGAAGAAAGTTCTGCAACCTTCAAATTACTACAACAAAGGACTGGTCACTTGCCAAGCAGAGGTGTGATGACAACGCCTGTAAAACACGAGGGGTTTTCAGATTCTCCATTAGAATGCAGTTCAAGAAAGAGTTTCAACTTGGCTGCAGCAAAAGGCTTTAGCAAGAGGGAATAATAGGTAGTTGCCTCCCTGTGAAAGGATGATAAAAACCTAACCAGATCAATTATTCCTAAAGCTGTCCATAAACAAAGCTAGACCAATCCGTAATGGCTCCACCTGCTCACCTTGGGACAGACGTAAAATGAGCTCAGACTCCTCGCACTGCATTCTGCCTGCTCATGTGGTGCACATCTGTGGCCTGCTGGAAACTGGAGGGACTCCTGCTTTTCAAAGCCACCCCTATATGTTTATTTTTCCCATATGAGTTTCTCTTACATTTTTGTCAGCATCAGTAGGACACATTATGATTATTTGACTGTCCTGTATGAAATTTCTGAGGGTCCCTTTGATAAATTCACAGGATCACAAAATCACAGAGTGTTAGGGGTTGGAAAGGACCCTGAAAGATCCTCTAGTCCAGCTTCCCTGCCAGAGCAGGATAATTCGGAGGAAACGGGCATGAAAACAAACAAAAATAGACAGAGAGGACAGAGGATACAACCTCCAGGAACAGTGACTGCTGTGAAATGTTACCTAACGTATCAAGCAATGCTTACTCCCAGATGTCTTTTCCTCATCTCCTTCTCTTCTTAAATTGAAGTATTAAAACTGCCAATTTTGGGACAGCAGACTGAATGCTTTCTAACTTCTGCTAGTGGCTCTAAAATTTTCAGTGGTATATTAATACTATCAACCACCTTAAATGTTGGTGTCTCATGCTTTTCATATTCAGATTTTTAAACTAATCTTCCCCTCTCAACTGATTTTTCCTCGATTAGAAACTCAAGCAAACAAGCAGGTCTTTTTAATGCTGTGAGCAGTGAGGAACCTGGCCAGAAGGCTAGGAATTGTTGCCCTGGGAGTTCTGTTCAGGCGAAATAAGGTGGCTGGCACGAGACCTGATGCACAGCAAGACCATTACAGCTTACAATGGCACTCCACAGCTCTCCTTCCTATGCACCTTGAGCCTTCAGAATTTGCTGGATCAGCAAAACGAGCCATTAAACTATTAAATAGCAGACAGGATTACCTGTGTGTTCTCATGTTGCAAAGGGAGTCACTCACAGCATGATACTGAAAATGGTGTAAGGCCATCCAGCAGATGGTAACCCACAGAGACATTTCACCTGGGCAAGTTTCTTCAGAAAACATGAGCACTACTGCAATAGTTCTTGGAGCAGGAGCCAAGCTTCTTAGTCATAAAAAATGAGCAACCACTCATTGTGTATTGTGTATTTTCCACTTTAAAAGCTTTTTCTTTGTGTGCACAGTGGTCTCATGGCAAAAACCTAAATTAAGGATCACTCTTAAACATCAAACTTTCCAAAAATCTCTTCTCCTCTTACAGTGCTAATCAAAGGTGTCATCTGGATGTTTATCATGCACTAAGCTAAACTGAAACCCAATTAGAAGATTCTTATCTTGTGACATTGTTCACTTATCTGGTAGAGCAACAAGAACCTGAAGGTCACACCTACACACTTCCCTTCACCATATTCATTAAGCACTGGAATACCCAGCAGAATGTATCATAAAACAGATGAGATTTCAGCCAGCAGTGGTTGCTACCCTTCTGCACTGTCTCTGTCCTGTGTACTTAAAAGTAATTCCCCTGGTTGCTGTCAACAATGAAGGAGAGACAAAGGGGACACTATTTTAATTACCACAGCATACAAAGTGCCCGGACTGCCTATGTTTAGAAGTGACATCAACACACCAACTGGTTTGTGTCACTGCTGCTCATGATACACAACAGCCACTGATTTGATTTGGACGCTATATCCCGAGTAAGATTCTGTGTTTAAATAAAGAGGACTTTATCCCCTCTCCTCAACTGGGATGAGGCTGCACAGTCAATTTCACTGTACCTAACAGGATGTCAGGGGTTGGAAGGGACCTCCATAGATCATCGAGTCCAAACCCCTCTGCCAGAGCAGGACCATAGAATCTAGCTCAAGTCGCACAGGAATGCATCCAGACAGGTCTTGAAAGTCTCCAGAGAAGGAGACTCCACAACCTCTCTAGGGAGGTTAGATTCATAGAATCAGGCTCCCCTTACTATCAGGGAATCAATCCAGATTTTATACTGTTCCATTTTGGAAGCAATTGGATTGCAGAGCTTCAGTACTGAGGTCCTGCTTTCAACACCAGTTCTATGCCACGTTCCCAGTGAATTAAACTAACCACACAGGGCAGTCACTCTGTGTCTGCTCTGAGTCACCAAACTCCACAGGAGTCAAGATCTAGAAGCTAACCCCACATTCCCACCTCAGCTGTATTAGTAAGGTATGGAAGGAATTCTCTAAAGGTAGTCAACTTTCTTTCTCCAGAAAGTAGGAATTTGCTCTTTCTTTCTGAGCACTTTGTAAAGGTTGTTTCTTCTCCTGAATTACTGTTAATTGCTGGGAAGAAATAATAGTGGTGCTCAAGCATATAAACTTGTTCGTGCTGCATTGTGACTTGAAACAACAGAGGCCACTCAGCATGACCACGATGGAATCACAGAATTNTAGATGATCATAGTGGTCCCTTCCAACCCTGACTGATTCTATGATCATCAAGTCCAACCTGTTACCAAACAGCACCTAATCAATTAGAAGCATAAACATTTTAAAGCAGCAACACCCATCAGCATCCTTCCCAAAAAGCTTAAACTGATAATTTGCTTCATATTGGGAAAAAAAAAAAAAAAAAGAGAGAGATGAAGAAAACTACAAAATAAAGAGATGCTGTCACCACATTAGAGGCAAATGGATGCATTACAGAAATCTGTTCTCCAGATGACCTGATGGCTGTTTTGCAAAATGAGGATGGGAAACTTATAGGAGGACATTTGATTAAAAACATTTAGATACATCAGATGAAGCATATAAGCCAAGTCTTTTTTTTTTTTTTTTTGGTACAACTCTGAAAGTGTCTTTCACACAGACTTCTCTGCTTGTTCACTAAAGCTTTCAGAGAAAGAGCCATCTGTACTAACAGGGCTCAGTGCTTAGCTTTAGTGCTTAGAAAGCTTTTACCAGTTTTAAATGATTGGTGAGAATCATAAAAATCACACCCAAATGATTAACTATGTAACTGAAAAATAATGTCTGAGTTTTCCTCTCACAGAATCATGGAATGGGTTGGATTGGAAGGGACCTTAATAATCACCTAGTCCCAAACCCCCTGCCATGGGTAGGGACACCTTTCACTAGACCAGATTGCTCCTGGCCTCAAACACCTCCAGGGAGGAGGCATCCACAACTCCCCCTCTCTCAGTATCTCAAATGATCTTCATGTTAGGATCCACAAGATTGGATACTTTAATGGTGAAGAAACTAAGACAGAGACATTGGTATTTGCAAAGATTATCCAAGCTATATTCCAAATGTTCAACTATTGAGTAGTAACTTGGGAAGCAGAGAGGCAGACATGATTGAAATGACTCTGAAATGGGTCTGGGGGAAGCCACAGAACGGGCAGTACCTTTCCAACAGTATACCCAGACGCTGCACAATGCTGCAAAGACTAGGAGGACACTTAGCACAGCAATCAAGAGATACTCCAATGCCTCAGTGACATTCGAGGTCTAAGCTCACTTTTACATGTTCGCAACATGCAGTTGGCCTCAGTGCTGAGCCACTCAAAGCTAAATCCATGCCTAAGTGCTTCAAAAGATGAAAACAAAGTTAAGTTTGTGACTTCCTACAAAATTTATTTCCTGGAGATCCTGAGCTGCACCTAACTGTTGGGATGTAAGCAGAGCACATGGTATCATCTTTAGAAACCTTTATGTAGCTGACTGATATTTAGAAGTCCCCAAGGGTCATCATACAGGTGAGCAGTTTTCAACACAGGCATCAGTGAAAATACTGTGGCCAGCAGGCACAGGGAAGTGATCATTCCCCTGTACTCAGCACTGTTGAGGCCACATTTCATTGTGTTCAGCTCTGGGTCCATCACCATAGGAAGGACATTGAAGTGCTGGAGCATGTCCAGAGAAGAGCACAAGGCTCATGAAGCGGCCTGAGCACACCCTACAAGGAGCATCTGAGGGAGCTGGCGTTGTTCAGTCTGGAGAAGAGGAGGCTGAGGAGAGACCTCATTGCTCTCTACAACTGCCTGAAAAGAGGTCAGAGCAAGGAGGGGGCAGCCTCTTCTTGGAGGCAAGTGACAGGACTAGAGGAAATGGTTACAAGGTACACCGAGGAGGTTGAGGCTGGATATTAGGTAATTTTCTTCACTGGAAGTGTTCACCAACCTTGGAATGGTGTGCCCAGGGCAGTGCTGGAGTCACCATCCCCGGGGGTGTTCTAGGAGACTGTGGACCTGGTGTTTAGGGACATGATTTAGTGTTGACCTTTCAGCACTGCATCAAAGATTGGACTGGATGAGCTTGGAGGTCTCTTCCACCCAGAGATGTCCTGTGATTTCTCCCAAAGTACAACAGTACTACAACAGGCTCATCGGCAGCACAGGCATTTGCACGGCTGCTCAAAAATCAGTCTGGATCCACAGACACAAAAAGGGCAAACCCCACTGCTCTTGAGTCACAGCAATGCTACTTGAGCAGGCAGACCAAAATGGAACATCACATTGGTAACTCTGTAACTCCACAGGTGTAAAGAAGTCCAAATTCCAGCTGAGTTGTACCTCCTTTGGGCATGGAAAAATTTGGCCTGTGATGATAGAACTGTTTTGGTTGGAAAAGACCTCTAAGATCATCGAGCTCAAAATGATGTTCTTAACTGCCATACAACTTTTAAATGATTAAAGATTTAGTTAGTCAGTACACTGTGAGATACTGACCATGAGTTACACTTACTAAGGAGATCAACCAATTCCAGTGTGGTTTTTTGGTCCTGCAAAAACTACCAGGGTGTTCACTTAAGATTAAAACTGCAGAATGACTCTACATTTACTAACTCACATTGAATTAGCTGGCAGACAGTGCCTCAATGGTATTTTCACCTCAATGCTTATTATGGCAGGAGTTTTCTTTAGTTTTTTTGCTTTCAGAAAAGCAGTAAGTCTCCCTCCAAGAGCTTCTGAATTAAAATCCACTCTTAACAACAAACTCTTCAGAATGTGAATTCTGCTAGAATTTCTGGGATACAAACCAACAGAGTTCAAGTTTCAAGGCTGAAGATGCATTTTCTTGTTGTGAAGGGGTACTTTGTGCCTCATCTACTCTGCAGAGCAGTGAGCTGGACTTCCTGTGCCTACACACCTTGATGTTCTCCTCCAAACTGTTGACTAATTCTTGAATCATTCTTCATTCAGCGCAACACTTCAACACAAGAACAGGCACATTCAGCCTTTCAGGAGCTCTCAACTGCCTCCAGAATCCAGCTGATTCATGTAACAAGCCACAGATGAAGTAAACATCTGTCTAACGATTCAAGACCGTGAGATTCCCTATTGTGGGAAACACCACGGAGAAAGCCAGGGTGAATCAAGCCCAGGATACACAGCCCAACAGGACTGTCAAAGGCCAAGTGAAGTGACAGCCTGCTGCATGACCCATTGGGTGTGGTTACGGCAGACACACAGCAGCTCCAACCCAAGGGCGCTCTAAGGCGAGCGGCATCCTGTAATCAGTGTCACAGCTCCAAGATGGATTCAAGCAGCAGCATCCCGGCGTGCTGCACATTGGAGCCACCGCCAGAGGAAAACCATGGGCTTGATAAACAGCCTGAGCTGCACAAAGGCGTCCGACCTGCCTTATCGCTGGGGGAAGTACTAGCTCATTTATCAGCGCCTAGCTATCTTCAAGGCAGTACAATGGCAGAGAACCACTCACAGGGAGAACAGTGACTATGTCAGGGTACACATTTTAGATGCCGCCCCAAGATACAGTACCTAAACCAAAATTTTGTAAATACAGAATGGTTTAGGTTGGAAGGGACCTCAAAAGTCTAGCTCCAGCCCCCCACCACAGGCAGGGACACCTCCCACTAGAACAGGTCACTCAAGGCCTCGTCCAACATGGCCTTGAACACCTCCAGGGAGGGAGCAGCTACAACCTCCCTGGGCAACCTGTGCCAGTGTCTCACCACCCTCACTGCAAAGAACTTCTTCCTAACAACTAGTTTAAATCCCCCCTCTGCCAGTTTAAACCCATTATTCCTCATCCTGTCATTACAAGACCTTGTCAATAGTCCCTCCCCAGCCCTCCTGTAGGCTCCCTTCAGATACTGGAAGACTATTACAAGCTCTCCTGGAAGCCTTCTCCTCTCCAGTCTGAAGCGTGTGTCTTGGTTCTTCTACCCTCATCCTGCCTGCCCTCCCTTAATTTTAGTACCCAAATGCCTGTATATTTCAGCCTCTAATTCTTCTGAAGCAACATGTTGTCTTGTGATTGCATATCCACGGCTAAGATTTATATCTTCTACCCAGCTGATGCACTTCCATGTCCATATTGCATATACCCTTCCTCCTATATATAAACATACAACCACCAGAGCAAGCACAAGCTCCACACACTTTGGTGAACCTGCAAAATTACTGCCACAGAATCAGTCAATCACAGAATGCATTGGTTTGGAAGGGACTCTTAAAGGTCATCTTGTTCAACCACAGTGCAGTCAGCAAGGACACTTCCAACTGGATAGGGCTGCTCAGGGTCTCATCAAGTCTGACCTTGAATGCCCCCAAGGATGGGGCCTCCACCACATCTCTGGGCAACCTGTTCCAGTACTTTCATTCTGTCCTAAGTCATCTACAATAGATTTTTAAACTAAGGTAGATGTCAGCTTCAGTTATAAGAAGTCACTTGATCATTAACACCTTCCTGTAGGAATGCTTCCAGGAGAAGATTGCCTCCATCCCAAGAAGGGCATTACAATGAGAAGGTGAAGCTTCCAGAATATCTATTTTAGATATTATATACATATATATATATATAAAAGAATATATCTGGTTAGAAGAGACCTCCAAGATCATCTAGCCCAACTCTTGATGCAGCACTAAAGGGTGAACACTTAAACCAGGTCCCTAAACACCAGGTTCACACATCACTTGAACACCCTTAGGGATGACTCCAGCAGTGCCTGGGGCAGCCCATTCCAATGACTGAGAAACTCTTCAGTAAAGAAATATTTCCTAATACCCAGCCTCAACATCCCCTGGTGCATCGTGTAACCATCTCCTCTAGTCTGTAATCAGACTTCACAAACAGCAAAGAGGAGCACTTCAGTCACTGGAGTGAGATACTTAATTTGTCTTCATGATCTAAATTTAATGTGATAACAAATAAGAGGAGCAAGGAACCACCATGAAGCAATAAGCAGAGGGACCTGCTAATGAATAAAACTAAGCAGATTTTCATTTCTAGGTATAAAAGCATCCATGTATGTTGCAGCTTATAACCAAAGTTACAAGGAAAGCTGTAGCTGAGTTTCTCCCCCCATCCTGAAATGGTGATGCTTATTTCAGCTGCTGCATCTAGGTGGAGTTGGTGGCACTGGAAAGGTTGCAATCTTGTAGGTTTTGTTCTTTTTAAAGGGAAACTCGCAGAGGTGTTTGGAAAATATCCTTCCTCAGCAGACAGTCTGTGTTATTCTCACACACTTACACATTTTGTAAACTAAACCAGGTAAAGAACAAAACCATACTTCCAGTCAAAATATCTTTATTATCTGAGTGAAAAGCAACCTGCACTATTTGCTATCTGGATTTCTTTTTTCCCTGTTCCAGACACCATTGTTGTATTTTTAAACACATCTATGAGAACACACAACATTTCTACTACTACATCTGTCTTCTATGAGGACATCAAGATGTTTTTACTTATGCTGGGTGAATACAATAGGTTTAATTTATATAGTGTAGACAGACTCCCTCCTATATATGTATATAAGAGAGTATGTATGACTGTGTGTGCTTCATGTGCACTGAATCAGCAGATGGCACACAACTTACAGCACCAAGTGGACAATTCAATGCTCACGTTTCAAAGAGAGATAATAAGAGCTAGGAAATGCTCTTCAGTTTTGATGTAAGCCACACAACACATCCAACAGACTTCTGAACATTATGCCCAGCAATGCATCTCGCCTTCTAAAATACACAAGATAAAACACCAAAAAAGTGAAAAAAAAAAATCTCTCATCATCTGTTGACTGCATTTGACTGAAACAGAGATTAGGCATTTTCTGGTTTGCATACTATTCTAGAAACCATTCTCTGCTCATCTAGGAAATCAAGAGCCATCTTCATCTGCAGATTGTAAGGAACCTACTAAGAAAAGTCCTCTGTAAAGTGATGCTAATGAAGAACTTTTCTGTGCAGCTTGGACATAGGAAGTACAGGAAACACTGGAGATCCTCAAAGGTAAACATGTGGTAAATTGCAATTAGTTCTCTATCCAAGTACTACCTTTTTGCACACTGGCTGCTAATTTAATGCTATCACATGATAATTCCATTAAGCATCTAGGTGTTATTTCCTATTACATGGAATTTTATTCACGTTTTGACATTTCCTTAAGTTAAAACCCACTTGCAACCAAGACTCCATTTCCTTTGTTTGCTCTTTTTTTTTTTTTTAAATGCAAAAAGTTGCTAATGTCTATTTTAAATTAAGTATCAGTGAGACATGGCAAAAACCTTTCTAATTCTGAACACAGATGTCTTTCATGACCACCGTGAAAATTAATCATCATGAAATAATGACACAAATCACTGAGTCAAAAGTGATTGTGTATAAAATCACTTGAAAATTAGGTCTGTAAAGCAGCGAGGCAGGAAGGGTAGGTGGGTGAATACACTTTTCAAGCATGCCCATCACCTCAGCACCTTGGCACAAGATACTTTTCATCACGTAGTTGCCACCTTTAGAGGTGCATGGAACATTCTTACTGCAGCCCAGCCTCCTTCATACCCCATTTCTGCACTTTGCCCTGTGAAACCATTTAGGCATAAATACACATAGACTCTGAAATAATCACAAAGTCTGCATGAGCAAAACAGGAGATGAATCCCGACTTTCTTTCTGCTTGAAATGGAATGAAACCCATTGACTTTCGAAGCTGGGAGTCCTGGCTTGACAAGATGCTGCATTGTATAAGCTGCTCTTTAGCACCATACCCCTAAGTAAATAAAGATGTAACTTGTCTCCCTTTCAACTGCAACGTTAGAAAGGCTGACAGGGCTTCACAAAACCCTCCTGTGTTAGGGAACGGAAACTCCTAATGAGATTAGTTGGTGTGTGTGCAGACATTACTTAGCCATGACTAAATGGGCTCTCTTCCTGCAGCCAGTGGAAAATTCAGGGAACTTTTTCCCCCTGCAGCATCAGAGTCCCTCTAACCTTCAGCAAAGCCAGATCCAAAAACAACTCTCCACTTTCTCTCCCTTTCTCTCTCTCTCACTCTTTTTTTTTTTTCTCCCTTCCCTTCCAAACATTTTCAGTGTTTTCTCAGATCCACGTCCACCAAAGGGGTCTTGGGGCAGGGGGTGGCTATGAAAAGCGGGGAGGGGG
>WBNM01027725.1:0-16845 GCA_013399055.1 Ramphastos sulfuratus | reverse complement strand
GGGTCCCTTCCAGGCCAATGCAAGCTGCAGTCTGTGAATTTTACCTCCTGAGTAGTTCTATCATAACTTCATTTCTTCGTGCAAGACCCCTTCAAAATGCAGCAAGCCCTGCATGACTGCAGACTATCAGTGAACAGGGATCTCCAGATTCATGATGGAGAGATCTTTGCCCTGGCCACCAGTTTATGCAGCTCAGCTCCTAGCTGGGGTGGCAGCACAGTCTGTGGCAGTTGCTTTTGAAGTGTTGACAGCAAAGGAGTTTGGGGGCTTTGTTGTCCATTAGGATCTAAGAGCACAAAATAATGCCTCCAGAAACCTTACCCTTTTATCCTCAGCCTTGGCTCCTATGGGAGATTCCATGAAGAGAGGCATCCCTTTAGCCAGTCTAACTTCAAAGCCATGCCCCTTGTACATTACATCCAGCACAGCAAAACCCAGAAGTAACTGAAGCAGCTGCTGACATCTTTTTTCCTGACAACACAGCTTTGTGCCTGGTGCAGCTGGCAAACAAGAACCTAGCATGAAGCCATTAAGTCACTCCCATGTGTTCAAAATACTTTCTCTGCTCCCCAAGTTGAAATTCTGCAGAGAGAGGGCTTCAGCTGAGGTGCAATACACCAACAGGAGTTCCCTTGCTTGCTTAGGGCATTGCTCTGTGCATTTCTTTCTGTAGTGTACCTAAAGGACACTGACAGACAGGACTGTACACGCATGAAGCAGGGCAAGAATCCTACCTGCAGCCACATTTCAAATGGAACCCTGCTTGAAACCCTCCTTATCAAATGCACTGGCACAGAGGAGCAGCTCTGGCAGGTTCTGCACATTCTCTGCCATCTGGGAGACCTCCTGAGAACCTCCACCTGGTTATTTAAGGCATAAGTGAGTGCTCTTGTGGCACTCTGGGGTGCCACAGGGACTGCTCTGTAGCCAGTCCATGCTGACACCTCTGTGTTCTCTGTCCTCTCCACTGCTGGGGTGGGCTAGGGGTTGGATCCCTGGCTAGTCCCTCCTGCCTCTGCATTGCTGTGTGACAGAGCAGGGCAAGCTCTGCCAGGTCCTTTGAATGTCTCTAAAGCCCTCTACAGACCTGGGGAACTCAGAGTGGGGTGAGGAAGAGAAGAGCCTCCTAAGGAAGATAAGAGCAGTCAAGCTGGACTTGGTCCTTGTGCCAGCTGCACTGGGTTATCCTTGTGGAACCAGCTGGCTGTGGCAGGTGCAGTGCCATGGAAAGCAGGGGGAGGAAGTGAAGTCAGTCCAGGTGTCTTTATCTGCATGGTGAAGACATCCTTCTGGTGATCAGCCTGTGCTGAGACTGTGCCACCTCCAGCTGGCACCAGCTGCACTCTGAAAGAGATGGGTAAGGGCAGGGGGCAAAGCAGTTCCAGGGCTTCAGTGGGAAGCTAGGGGAAAACTCAGGATGTGAGCATCATTCTGGGTAGGTTGAGTGGAGACAGCAGCAGTAGTGAGTGGAGACAAAGAAATGTTCTCATTCTGCAGCTCAGGCTGCTGGATGGTCTCTCCCTAACAGTGCTGAGTCTGTCCTGCAGAGCTGACCACTCCCAGCCTGAAACACTGCTTTTGGGGGCCCAATGCTCTCTGTGAACGTTTATTGGACTGCAAAAGGCCTGAAAGGTTAATTCCTTCATGCAAAGCTTGCAGGTCACATGAGCAGGAGACAAAAGAATGCAGACCTCAGGCAGGAAACTAAAAGAGAAAGCACAAATGCCTGCATCAGTCTCTAGGGAAGATGCTGTGGCCCAGGGGCAGCTGCAGGTGGAGGACTGAGCTCAGCTCCTGTGTGCACTGAGGCTGCACCTTGGAGGATGTGAAGGTGCCAGTGATGAAAACACATCCATAGGTATGAGAATGGTAGGAGAGAGCTGGATCTGCACAGGCAGAATCACAGAGCCACAGAGCCCTAGGGGCTGGAAGGGACCTCCAG
Organism: Ramphastos sulfuratus; assembly: GCA_013399055.1. Taxonomy (NCBI): domain Eukaryota; kingdom Metazoa; phylum Chordata; class Aves; order Piciformes; family Ramphastidae; genus Ramphastos; species Ramphastos sulfuratus. Next base: position 14,903 of record WBNM01027725.1, on the reverse strand, counting down.
AGCTCACCCAGCCCAGCCCCTGCCAGAGCAGGGCACCCAGGGCAGGGCACCCAGAACACAGCCAGGGGGGTTGCAAAGGCTCCACAGAAGGAGACTCCACAACCTCTCTGGGCAGCCTGCTCCAGGCCTCCAGCACCCTCACACTGACAAACTTTGCCCTCCTCTTCCCCTGGCACCTCCTCTGCTCCAGCTGGCACCCAGTGCCCCTTGTGCTGCCCTTGGCCACCCCTGGGCACAGCCTGGCTGCATCCTGCCCACACTGCCCTGCACATCTTTAGCACAGCACTGAGGGCAGCCCTCAGGTTGCTCTGCTGCCAGCTGCCAGCCCCAGCTCCCTCAGCCTGGCCTCACAGGAGATGTTCACTGCCTGCAGCAGCTTGGGGGCTCTGGGCTGGGCTCTCTGCAGCACTTCCCTCAGCTCCTTCTGCAGCAGAGGGGCCCAGAGCTGGACACAAGATTGCAGCTGTGGCCTCAGCAGGGCAGAGCAGAGGGGCAGGAGAACCTCTCTGACCTACTCCCCACAGCCCTTCTAATGCACCCCAGGATGCCCTTGGCACACTGCTGACTCTTGGGCATCCATCTCCAGCAGTTTCATGCCCTTCTCACGCTGGGGGCACTGGAACTGGACACAAGATTGCAGCTGTGGCCTCAGCAGGGCAGGGCAGAGGGGCAGGAGAACCTTCCAACCCCTTCGATTCTGTGAGTGTATGATTAGAAGAACTTCTCACTGGAAGGGCTCCCCTAGGCCAGCAGGGAGGAGCTGAATGCCCATCCTTGGAGGTGTCTTTAGAGAAACAGATGTGGTGTTGAGGGCTGTGGCTTAGCAACAGCCTTGGAACACCTAGAGAATCATAGAATCACAGAATCACAGAATCATAGAATTATAGAATGGTAAGGTTGGAAAGGACCTCAAAGCTCATCCAGTTCCAACCCCCTGCCATAGGCAGGGACACCTCCCACTAGCACAGGTCACTCAAGTCCTCATCCAGCCTGTTCCTGAACAACTCCATGGAGGTTGTGGAGCACAGAAGCACCACAACCTCCCTGAGCAAACCTATGCCAGTGTNCCTGTGCAGGTCCCTCTGGATGGATCCCTGCCCTCTAGCAAGTGACTGTGCCACACAGCTTGGTGCCATCTGCACACTTGCTGAGGCTGCACTGATTCCTCTGTCCATGGCACTGACAAAGATGTCAAACAGCACTGGTGCCAGCACTGACCCCTGAGGGAGCCACTTGACACTGGTCTGCAGGTGGACATTGTGCATTGATCACCACTCTCTGTGTGCCACCATCCAGCCAATTCCTTACCCAGCAGTGCTCCACAGACCCAGTCCATGCTTTTCCATCTTGGTGGCAGGTGGAACAGAACCAAATGCCTTAGGTCCAGAATGCTCGATGTTCCCAAACGTCATTTCGAACCCGAGTCAGCCTGTGACAGGGCCCGAGACACACGAGGCGCCAGGCAGCTCCGGGCTGTGACCCGCCGGAGCGGAGCGGCCCCGAGGCCTTTCAGGAGGCCTGGGCAGCCCGCGGCGCACCGCGGCCTCAGCGCGGGCCGAGCGCGCCCCCTGGCGGTTCCGCACCGACACTGCCCCCACCGGCCCGGGCGCTGCTTGCGGCCCGCCTTACGTGCCAGCACCCAAAATGTCTGCCACAGCACCGCTCCGTGCCCTCGCTCAATATGGCTGCCGCCAGCGGGTGGCAGGGATACCCCTAACCATAGAGTGAGGACGGGCAGAGCCCCCGCACCGTCTGCAGCGCGCTGGCGCCCCCAGGCGGGCTGGGGTGGCCGCTGCAGGCGACAGGCACGGCGTGCCCGCGTCTGGCGGGGCTGCCGGGCCAGGGCGTTCTGCGATCTCCGGAGCCTCTGCTCGCTCCGCAGCGGCGGCGCTGTCCCAGCTGGGCTTTAGAGAGAGGTGGGAACTCCCCCGCAGCGCGGTCCGACGGCGGCCAGTGCCCGGAGAGGTCCCTGGTTAAGGGGCACCTCTTCCCTCAGCTTCTGCTCGCACCCCTAAACCCCACAGCTTCAGGGTCTGCAGCAGCTCTGCCGCCACCTCCCCTCTTCCAGTGTCACTTTGGTCTCTTTCTTCGTGCTCTGCTTTCCCCTCCCCGCTGCCCAAGCTGTTGCTTGGCTTAAGTGGTCCCTCCCCAGGGCTTCACCTCTTTCTAATCTGCAACCATACCTTTGGTGAAACAAGCTCCGCATCCCACGGGCTGTGCCCCACCTGGGTGCCCCCACCTGTGGGTTTGCTCCGCCTTGTGGCACCAGAGTTAGTCTCCACTGGAGGTGGCAGAGCACATGGCTGTGGGAGGCAAAGCTTGCTGCCAGCTGCTCACAGCTGGCACCACTTGGAGTGCAGCTGGGCTCCTGCTCTGGATGTGGAACCTTGGGTGTCATCTCGGAGCTGCTCCTGTGCTCCCCCAGCCCCTCTGCTGGCGAGGCCCCACAGATGTGCCTGGTGGGCACATTTCATGGACTTGTTTGTATCCAAGCTGTTAATTAATAATGGCGTGGAGTAGGATCAGCTTGGGCAGGGGCGCTGAGGCTGCTGCCCAGCCCAGCAGCTGCTGTGTCACTGCAGGATGCCATCGCCTCCCTGTGAATGAGCTTTCTCGGTGCCTTTGCAAGTGGCAGGTCACAGAGGGCCCCTAAGATCCCAGGCAATGACAGCAAGTCACTGACACAGAAATGTCATCCTGCATCCTGACTCACCCGGGGTTGAGATCTGGATCAGAGGGTAAGGGTCACAGCTGTGCCATGCCATAGGCAGGGAGCCAGGGAGTTCGAGGGTATCTCCCTGTCCCTCTGCAGGTGGCATCGGGTTTTTGTCTCGGAGCCTGCTCTCCTCTGCTGCTATAGCAAAGTGTGGATGTGCTGGCTCTGAGAGGCTGCTCTTGGCTCAAGACAAGAAAACACTTTCACTGCTATGCCTTCAAAGCTCACCCCAGCGAGCGCCAGCTGGGCCAGCCGCGGTGGTCCAGAGCTGTCCCAGGCTTCCCCCGCCAGGAAGGATAAAGGCTCCCTTGGGCAGAGCAGCTCCCGCAGCCGCTCGTCCTCCGGCCCGGAGGTGCACGAAGCTCTGCCTCCACCTGCCTGCCCTGCTCCCGGAGCTTCTCCTCAGAGCCTTCCCCGAGCGGGGGCTGCCTGCAGACTCCTCCGTGCCGCGCTGCGTGACCTGCCCCGGGCCCCTTCTCTGCATCCCAGCAACCGGGAGGCGGCGGCCGCGGCGGGGTCGGCTGGGCACCGGGCACCATGCTGCCGGCGGGGCGCGCCCTGACCCCCAGCCCTGCCCGCTGCCAGCCTGTGCAGACCTGCACGCCGCAGCGCAGCGCTGCCGGGCCACAAACACACCCAGCAGGGTGTGAGCCGGCAGCACAGCAGAACCTGGCTCTGGCACGGCAGCGCCTGGCTCCGACAGCTCAGCGCCGGCGCTCACCTGTCCTGCCAGCGTCCCAGCGGCGAGAGCCCGGCGACCGCGGGGAGCAGGTACTGTGCCCGCCTGCGCCACCGCCGCGGCGGGCAGCCCCTGCCCTGGGAAGCTACGGGAGGGCTGGCAGGGCGGCAGTGGGGGGCGACGATCCTGACCCTCCGTGCGGCTGAGGAGGGCGATGGAAGGGGCTGCCGTGGCTGTCCTCGCACTCCGCCCGCGGCCGACGGCACGGAGATGTGGGGCATGAGGCTGGGAGCAGGGGATCCGGGCCAGGCTATGCTGCCCTTGCTGGTTTGGGGTCACCCTGTTACCCCCACAGTAGCTCTGCTGTCCCTCCGGGGCGGTCAGGGGACAGCAGGGCTGGGTGTCAGCTCCTGCTGACCTGTCTGGTGGCACTCAGCTCCCTGAGGGCAAGAGGGTCTTGCCCTGCCCGCAGCCACCTGATGGTCTCATGCCAGTACCCTGGCATGCAAAGGTCCCTGTGGGGCTGCAGGTGCATGCTGCCGTGTTGGTGACTATAGCAATGGGTCTGTCACCCCCTCAGTCCTCCTGTGCCTCCCCAGTTAGGACTGGGAATGTGCCATGGGGGTCGTTTGGTGGCAGCTGAAGGAGGGCTCCTTCCAGCCTTGACAGACCCTCAGGTTCTGCTGTGCAGCTCTCCCCTTGGGGCTGGGGCAGACACCGAAAGGGTCTGCTGCACAAAACAAGCCCAGCTCTGTTTGGGCTCTGTACCCTGTGCTGGCATGTGGCACAGTGCCTACCGGTGCCCCTGCTGCAGGCCCATTATGAGCTGGGGGACAGGATGGCATTTTTCCTCTGAACCCTACAGATAGCACTGCTGGCATTGATTTGTGGCCAGTCCCATGGCACTGCTCTGCTAAGCTCAGGTCCTGGCAGTGACAGCCTCTCGGAGCAGCTGAGTGCTGAGATTTGGCTGTTGCCCACAACCACTCCTTCTGTACTTTGTACCAGCCAGCTGGGACTAGGGTGTGTGGCAGGGCTTCCCTCAGCAGCTGACAGCATGGGTACTCTGCCCATGTCAGCAGCGAGGAGGGCACCAGAGCAATTCCCAGAGGGTGCTGGCCAAGCCCACTGCTTGCTGCTGGAAGTTGTGCCTCTGCTTCTGGTGACAGCAGGCAGGAGCCTGTGCCCCGAGCCCCTGAGCATCAGGAAGGGAAACTGGTTCCATGGCTTCTTGCACTTGCATTAGGGCTGGCTCCTTTGATGTCATCACCCAGCTGATCGCAGCTGGTCTCCAAAAGATGTGGGCAGTGCTGTGCTGCTCAGTGTCCCCTGCCCCATGGCTGGCTGGACTTGCTGATGGCAGCCCCCAGACCCCTCCAGCATGCAGAAGTCACCTAGACAGGTTAGGGGTTTGTACCTGGCTGTGCATGCCCCTGCTGCCACTCCTCTGTGTGGGTCCTGGGACCTGCACCTCAGCCCTGGAAACCAACACCCTGGTGATGTTTGGGAGTGAGCTGCCATGTCATGGGAGAAGACCTGAGTGACTCTTTGGCCATAGCCAGGGCATGGCAGAGCCACTCCAGTGTTGCTGGCCAGCTGGGGTGGGCCTGGGCTAGCTCTGCCTCCCTTCTCAGGGCCCAGGCTGGCACACCCTTACCCCCAACACTGGAGAGGATGTGGCTGGGCAGATGTGGCCAGCTGGCTCCTTCTGGCCACAGTGAAGGGAGAGCTGCAGCCTATGGGGGCTGCCTGGGAGGTTGGGGTGAGGAGGGAAAGCAGCTCTGCAGCAGGGCAGGTGGGAACAAATGTGGGGGTTCTGGAGGTGGATGAATGGAGGTCTCACCTGGGGCTCCCTCCTTCCCCCACCCAAGCACCAGGAGTCCTGGGACCACAGCCAAGCATCCTGGCCCTGGCCCCTTCACCCTGCTGGGAGAACTCCCTGGTAGTCCCACACTGAGCCCTGGTGTCTGCAGTGGATTGCCCCCATAAGTGCCACTCTCCTCCCAGCCCCCCATAGCGTTTGGCCCCAAGACCACCCTGTAGCTGCTCAGCTGCAGCTCCTCCAGCCTCACCAGGGACCCCTCACTGCAGGAGCTGCACTGCAGGGCTGACAGGACAGTGCAAAGACCTGCACTTTGGGAGGGGGATGCCCCCCCCCCCCAATGCTGCTGTGTGTACCCCAGCTGTGTAGCAGGACCCCCAGGCTGCAGCAGGGAGATGCTGGTCCTTGCAAGATGGGCTGCTCCCAAGGGAGCTGCCTGCAGGGTTGTGTGGAGCTGGACAGTCTGGGGGCCACTGCAGCCTGCAGGGTGCCCGTGGCTGTCAGGCAGTGCCAAAGCCTGGGCTGGGGCCAGCTCTGGGCTTGCTCCAGCTCGCTGAGCAAAGGGTCCCAGGGCAGCCTGCTGAACAGGTTGGGCTGCACCCTGTGCTCCATCTCTGCCTGGCTCTGTGCCTCGGCTGGGGACGCAGCCAGCAGCCCCGCTGCATCCCAGGGCTCCAGCACAGCTGCCTGCCAGGGTACCTGGACCCAGGAAGCTGCAGCACGCCGTGCCCACAGGCTGGGGGGCAGCCTGTGCCAGGAGATCAGTCCCAACGTGCTGTGTGCATCCCCACAGGACAGCTGACCCTTGGCCTAGGACAGCTCCGTGCTATGGCAGACCCTGCTGGCTGCTGCCGCCCCTGTGCCACCTGCCTGCTCTGCCTCTACAGCTGCCAGTGGATCACTGCCAAGAAGGAGAAGAGGAAGGGCCTGAGAACCACCAAAGTAATGCTAAGCTGGGGCTGGCCAGCCTGTGTGTGGGGCTGGGGTGGGGAGAGGCTTGGCTCAGCCCAAACACTTCACTGGTCCTGCTCCCCTGGGCTGCACCCTCTCAGTCCAGGGGCTGCCCTGGCTGGGAGCAGTGAGATGGTGAGGTTGAGCTGTTTGTGCTCCGTGGGTCACAAGAAGGGTAGAGCAGCAGGCTGGCAGCAGCAGGGCTGAGCCAGGGCCATCCCCTGCCCGGCCGAGCGTGCTCCTGCGGTGGAACTCCCGTGCCTGGAGCCGGGCACTGCCCAGGGGCTGAGCATGGCAGGCGGGCCCTGGGGCACTGGGTGCCTAGCAGGGCACGTGGAAGGCACGGTGCCTGGGCTGGGTGCTGCCCCTGCCCACGGGCTGCTGGAAGGATGAGTCCCTGGCAATTTGTAACCTGGGAGGGGTGAGGCCCTGGGATTCTCTGAGGTCTCCTGGTCCCATAGGAGTGGCTGTGCTGCTGCTTGTCCTGTCTTGCCTGGAATGTGTGGGCTGCTCCTGCCTGCCACATGTCCAACTTAGCACCTGGCATCCCTCACCTGCCTGAGCATTCAGAGGCTGGAGACTCTGCAGCTGCAGCCTGCAGGTTCCCCGCTGCAGTGGCAGCTGTGGCACACAGCACCCCTCTGCCGAGCCCAGGGAGCACCACAACAGCACCTGGGGCTCTGTCTCTTATTGTGTCCAAAGTGCAGGCACTGAGCTGCCCCACAGAGAGGGGACAGAGCTCCAAAGGCTGCACAGGAGGCAGTCTGTGCCCAGGGGCTGCCCTCCCCAGTCTGCCATAGACAGCTCTGCTCCAGCTCTGCTCCAGCTTGGCTCTGTTCCCTCTCCTTGGGGCAGCTCAGTGCCCGCAGCCCTGGGCCCAGTGCCTGCTGTGACCCCCTGTGCACCCTGCTGCAGGGCCCTGGGGCTGGGTGCCCTCAGGTGTGTGCATTGCTGTCACCTCTGGCTTTCAGTGCGACTGCAGCTGGTTCCTTTTCCTCTTCCTCACCTTCCTCTTCACGCTGGTGTGGCTCTACTTCACAATCATCATTCTCAATGATTTCCACAACTTCAATGAGTAAGTAGGATCCCCACATCCAGCCTTGCTCCATGTGTGTCCCCTGCCTCTCTGACCACCCCCTCTGCTGCCAGGTTCATCTTCAAGCAGAGGAAGTTGTGGCTGGACTGGTCCCTGGTGCTGCTCATAGCTACAGCTGTGCTGATCACCTACTCAGCCACACTGCTGGTGAGCCTCAGGGACCCTGCTTGTGCCAGTGGGGGGTCACACTGTGCACACTGCCACGCTGTGCAGAGCCAGCTGGAGCCCACAGCATCTGCCCTGCTGCAGCTGTCAACCTGAGCATGGCCAGAGACCCTGCCTGTGCTGGGGCACCAAAGCTCCTGTGGCTGAGCCCTGTGCCCTCAGAGGGCTGAGGTGTGGGATCCAGCCCAGCTCTGACAGTCTCCTTGTCCTTCTTGCAGGTCCTTGCTTTGTGCTTACAGCTCTGTGGTCAGCCCTTGAAGCTGCACTGGCTGCACAAGGTGAGAGGGGAATATTACCCTTGCTCAGAGCATGGGGTACAGAGCTCAGCTGCAAACCCAGACAGGGCAGGTTTGGCTCGGGACCAGCAGGGGCTCAGGAGGAAGGGATGAGGAAGCCTCTGCCTGTCCTGCCAGGGCAGAGCCCACCTGGCCTGCAGGATGCTGGATGCTCCCTTAACTGCCTTGTACCCTGCCCTACAGACCCTGCTGATCTTCACTGCCTTGGTGGTGGCTGCAGCCTTCACAGGGCTGGGAATAAAGTGGGCAGAGGAGTGGAGAAGTGCACATATCTCCTTGCAGGTGAGTCACCTCGATACCAGAGACTCCCCCACTCTACCCAGAGCCTGGCCTGAGGGAATGAGCTGAAGGGTGGTGACTGCAAGCCCCAGCATGGCCGTGTGCCATGGAGGTTAACTCCCTGCCTTTGGCTTCTGCTGCTTGGCCAGGCAAGGTGCTCCTCCTGCTCTTGCAGGCCTCCCTGGAGCAGCTGCAGAGTGACGAACAGTGACTGGACAGGGCAGGGAGTCTGCTCGGTCACCCCCGGAGCCTGCCCTTCCCTCCCTCCCTCCCTCCCTCCCTCCCAGCAGTGCTGGGTGCAGTAGCAGATCTCCATCATTGGAGCACGTAAATTTTGGGAGAGGGGCTTGGCTGGTGCTGGCTGATGCCCTGCCTTTGGCTCCCCAGGCAACAGGTCCCTTCCTGCACATCGGAGCCGTGGGGGGGATGACACTCCTTGCTTGGCCCCTGGCCAGCTTCATCTACCGCACCCGTAGCACAGGTAACCCCCTCCCCAAGGCCCCCACCGCCCACCTCAGCCAGTGCCCTGCCTCCTGCTGCCCAGCCTAGGGGCACTGGTGGCAGAGCAGTGCAGAGAGAGCATCACTGCTGTGGGAGCAGGCCGACAGGACTCGATCTGATAGTGCTGCCTACTCTTTCTCGATGTTCCTGATGCCCAGCCCTTGTTACAGCTTCAGCCCTCACCACTTGGCAGTGGAAGGAGGGCAGTGGATGGCAGCCTGCAGCCTGCAGGAGTGCTGGGTTGGGGTGCAAGGACTTGCAATGTCCTTTAATAAATCTGCAGGGTGCCTGAGGCTGAGGAATGCAATGACTGACCTGTGGCAACCATAAGTTAATGCCAGGGGAAGCAGCTTTGGCTTGTTCCTAATGGCCTGCAGAACCCTTGCTCTGTCCCTCACTCTCTGTCCCTGTCTGCAGGCCTCAGGGTGTCCCTGCTGCTTGTGTACTGCGCCGTGATGATCGCACTGTACCTGGCTCCCCTGGCAATCACCTCCCCCTGCATCATGGAGGAGAAACAGCTGCCCCCCAAGCCCGCCCTGGTTGGCCACCGAGGAGCACCCATGGTGAGCGGCCAGCCCCTGCAGCATCCTGGCACCATGGGGATGGGGCAGGCTGCTCCACCAGCAAAAGCCAGGCTGTGCCCGGTGCAGGGCGCTGGCACACCAGTTCCTTGCTGCTGCAGGGCTGGGCAAGCAGTAGCCAGGGGTCCCCACACCAGCCAGGGCAGCACTGAGCTGAAGGATGGGTGGGCACAGGGTGAGGAGAGTAGCTGCAGCAGCTACAGGGCAGAGCTGCTTGCTGAGTGTAGCTGGACAGGAGCAGGCAGATGTCAGCAGAGTGTCTGGGTGGGTAGTGTGGGCTGGGGAGCAGGGACTGGGCAGGCTCTGGCTGCCTGCACCCAGCCCTCTTCCTGTCCCTTGCCCCATCAGGGTCACCCAAGTCTCATTGTGGTTGTCCCAGAGCCCAGAGCTCTGGTTGCAGCCAGGCAGGACAGTGCCCACTTCCTGCCCATGCCCTCACCACTGGCACCATACCTTTCCAGCTGGCCCCTGAGAACACCCTCATGTCACTGCAGAAGGCTGTGGACTGTGATGTGCAAGTCTTTGAGACAGACGTCATGGTGAGGTAAAGGGGCAGCAGGGGCTGGCAGGGAGCAGGAGACCTCTGCATCCTGGGCAGGTCACCTTCCATGTGGGCCTGTCTGGAACACACCTGGGGCACTGAGCTGGCCTGTGTTTGGAGGCAGGACTGGTGCCCAGTGTGCTGGCAGAGGTGCTGGATTTCTGTCCTCCCCAGGCGGGCTGCCTTCCAGGAGGCACTGTCATGGGGTGGAACCGCTGGGAGCACAGCCACTGCCTCTGCCTTGTCCCATCCAGCCCTGCTATGGGGGCAGCTGCTGCAGCCAGCAAGGAGCTGCTTGGTCCCTGGCTTGGTCTCTAGGTGGTCTGTGCACTTTGGACACTCTCCTTTTTGTGTAGAGGGCCACAAGCAGGCACAAGGGTGGGGGTTAGCCTAGCAGGGTGGCTGGGAGAGGGCAGAAATGCCAAGGCAGGGAAATGAGGCAAACAGCTTGCAACAAAGAGCTTTCCTCTCTGCTCCTTTGCCAGTGCTGATGGGGTCCCATTCCTGATGCACGATGAGGAACTCACCAGGACCACCAACGTGCAGGCTGTGTTCCCTGAAAGGGCTGCCCTGAACAGCACTGCCTTCAACTGGACAGACCTCCAGCAGCTGGATGCTGGCAGCTGGTTCCTGGAGGTCAGAATGCCCCTGGGGTGGCTGCTCAGGGATGGGTGTATTTGTGGATGAAGTAAGAGCTCTGCCCTGGGGAATCATAGAATGGGAAGGTTGGAAGGGACCTCAAAGCTCATCCAGTTCCAAACCCCTGCCATAGGTCAGAATAGAACAGGTCACTCAAGGCCTCATCCAGCCTGGTCCTGAACACCTCCAGGGAGGTTGTGGAGCACAGAGGTTGGGATCAAGATCAAGATCCCATTCTGTGCTTCTGTGCTCCACAACCTCCCTGGGCAACCTGTGCCAGTGTCTCACCACCCTCACTGCAAACAACTTCCTCCTAACATCCAGTTTTGATCTCCCCTCTGCCAGTTCAAACCCATTCCCCTTGTCCTGGCATTACAAGACCTTGAAGGTTCCCTCTGAAGCCCTGGTCCTGGCAGACAGCTGGACAGGGTGCAAAAAGCACTTCTGCACCTGCACAAATCCATGGGCAGAGCTTTGTTCTTACTCCTCAGCTGAGTCATGAGGGAGGCTGCTTTGAGGGGAGATGTCTCACCCAGGTGCCCTGCTGCCTAGGCTTGGCAGCAGCCATGGCAAGGCTCTTCCCAGAAGGTGACTAACACTGCTGAGCTGCTCTCAATTCCCTAGAGGTGTTGGGGCTGCTTGAACTGTGCTGTTAGTGGGGAGAAGGGTAAAGGTGCCCCATGGATCTTCAGGGCAAGGATTCCTGTGCCTGTCTGTGCTGGAGAGGATGGCATAGGAAGCAAAGAGCCAGAGATAGGCACCAGCTTAGGACATGAAAGCTCAAGTGGCTGCTCTGACGGCACCAGTGGAAGAGTTGGAAGCTCAGGGGTCTGCTATGATGGCAGCAGTGGAAGCTAAGGGGGCTGCTATGATGGCAGCAGTGGAAGCTGAGGGGCTGCTGAGATGTCAGCAGCTGAGGCAGCTCCGTGGCTGCCCCGGTGACCCCTCTGCCCTGGCAGCGGAGGCCGTTTCCCACCGTGCAGAGTCTGTCTGCCAGCGACCGTCGGGAGGTGGCCAAGCAGCGGATCCCATCCCTGCAGCAGGCCCTGGAGGCAGCCAAGCAGAGCAACATTTCCATCATGTTTGACCTCCGTCCCGAGAACCACAGCGACTACCAGAGCTTCATCAACGCCACCCTGGAGGCCATCCTAGAGTCAGGCATCCCACTGCAGCAGGTGAGATGGCCCTGCTGCCACAGCCCTGCTGGGAAGTGCCCCAGCAACCCCACTGAGCCTCCCTGCCTCTCATACACCACATCCCCATGTGTGCTGGGGAGCCCTGTCCAGGCATGGGCATCTCTAGCTGGAATTACCAGTGATTAGGGGTCTACAGCTCCAGACCCGTCCAAATCCCTTGGCCACCCAGTTGTGTAAACAGTGAGTCAGCCTAGGGAGGGGAGCAACAATGCTAGCCAGAGCAGGAAAAAAATGCTCAGGTTTCCACCTCTCCACACTTCACCACACCTCACCCTGCAGCTCTGGGGACTGTGGCTGCAGCCTCCTGCCTTGCCCTTACACCTCAGCCAGCCTCTGCAGCACAGCACACGTGCTGCCCTGGGGGGATGAATCAGCACCCACATCACTTTGCCTTCCTGCCTTTTTGAGAGTGGAGAGCAGGAGGGGACACAGCAAAGCCTTGGGCTCTAATCTGATTCAAGGTGCATTCTTGCTGCAGCTGGGACCAGAAGGATGCATGACTTAGCCCATTCAGCGACCCAGGAAGGACAGAAATGCTCCAGCCTTCCCAGGCTGGCACTGCTTTCTCCCCTCACTGCAGTCTGCTCTGCTTGCTTCTTGGCTGGGACAAGCTCTTAGGAGACTGTCCTGGATGAGATCTTCGTGGAGTTGCTGAGCATGGAGAGGAGCTCAGGAAAGCCATGTGTGCCTGGCCCTGCAAGGAAGTACCAGAGGAGAGTGAGCTCTCTGGGGTACCTCTTCTCTACTTGTGGTCTCTGGCTCCTGCCCAGGTCCTGTGGCTGCCCGATGGGTTCAGGGAGCAGGTCAGACAGCAAGCCCCGGGGCTTCAGCAAGTCTACGGCCGGAAGAGACTGCAGAACGAGGAGGAGCTACTGCTGCACGTCAATCTGCCCTACCAGGACATGAGCTCTGAGGAGATCAGGTGAGAGCCCTGTGCCAAGAAGCCTGGGAGCTGTAGGGCCTAGGCACTGTTCTAGCTCTGCCCCAGGGGCCAGGAGAGCTGAAGACCAGCTCTGAGGGTGAGTGCCGGAGCGCTGCTGGGAAGGGCAGGGTGTGTGCTGCAGCTCTGGGGCAAGCACACTTAAGGAGATGGAGCTGGCTGCAGTCCTCTGCCTTGCCAGCAAGTTTGCCCTGGGCCTGACTCTCCAGACAGTGGCTGCGAATGCTGGATCACATCCCAGACACAGCCTTCTCCGGCTGTGCCGCCAGGCTGCTGGCAGCCCCCTGCCTGCGGCCCTGAGCACGCTGTGCCCTGCAGGCAGTACCGCCAGGACAATGTCTCTGTCAACCTGTACGTGGTGAACCAGCCCTGGCTCTTCTCTGTGCTCTGGTGCTCTGGGGTGAGCTCCGTCACGACCAACGCCTGCCAGGTGCTGAAGGAGATGAAACGCCCCATCTGGCTGCTGGTAGGTGCCACTTCCACCCTTCAGCCTGTGTCCCAGGCACTTGGGAGTCCTTTTCTGCAGCCAGCTGCATGGCGGGTGGCTGTGGCTCGGTGCTGGACTGGCATGCGAAGATGTGACCCTGCTGGCACAGCAGGCTGGCTCTGCCTGGCTGGTGGTGATGCCTTGTTTTCTTGCAGCCCAGCAGCACATACCTTATGATCTGGATTGTCACAGACTCTGTTTCCTTGCTTGCCATCCTCTGGGCCTTCGTCTTGCTGAAGTACGTTTAATGCCTTCCCTGCTCCCGTGGGGGGTCCCTTGGGGGAGGCTGTGGTGTGCCCTGCGTGGCTGGGACGTGCCCAAACCCAGTCCTGTCTACTGCCACCCCTGTCTGGACTCAGATTCCTGGGGGACCTCTCCTGTCTGGCTGAGACAGCAGTGCGTGGGGGCAGCTTTTACCACCAGGCTGCAGACAAAATCCCAACTCTCCCTCGGGTTCATTGCCTGGCTCTGCACCCCAGGGCTTGGTGGGCTGAGGCTGAGGTGGCCTTGGCCTTGCCCCTTTTACCCATCTGCAGGCACCAAGAGCAGATCCCCATGGGGCCGTGTGCTGTGGTCTCTGGCTGGGAGCCTGAGGGAGGGAAGGGGGAGGCCAAACTTGATGTGCTAATGTTGATTCTGCTCCATCTCCTAGGAAATGCTCCCAGAGAAGACAGCCAGCAGGTAGGTGTGCCTGAATGTGAGCTCCTCTCCCTTAGAGCCAGGCTGTGCCTGTGGGACTCTCCCTGGCAGGCAGGCAGCTCTCTGCAGTGGAACAGGAAAGAGTGATTTGGGATGACCCGGTGAGGGAATCCCAGCCCAGGGAGTTCCTGCCCTGCCCTTAGCAAGCAGCCCTGTGGGGCAGCACTGGGGAATGCCATGTTCCTCCAGTCTCCTCATACCTGCTTTTCAGGCTGCTCTACCTGGCACTGCGGGGTGCCAGCTGCCTGTAGTGGTTGTTTTCTCTCTCTGTGCCCCCAGAGTCCGAGACAGATGTGCTGCTCACAAAGATCAACAGCTTGATGCAAGAGTGACCCCCCCCCACCAAGCTGCACCAGCCACGGAGAAGGGCAGCCAGAGTCCTGCACAGCTCAAGCGGGGAGCATTCCTCAGGCCAGCTTTGAGGCTCCTTTCTTTAGCAGACTCCTTCCCGAGCCTCCTGTCCTCCAAAGCCTTCCTGGCTCCTTGCGTGGTGCACAACTGCCCTCGGCTGAAAAGACCTGGAGCCAGGCTCCCATTTCCCAGTGGAAGCGAGGAACTGGAGTCTTTGCGGCAGTTTCCTGCAGCTGGCTTGTCCCCGGGGGCTGCTGAGTAGTGGTGCTGGGGCCAAGGTTTCTGCCCTGGGGTTTGTAGTCTTTGGGGATTCAGGTCGGCGCTTGGTGCAGGGGCAGGGCAGCCTCTGCCTGCCAGCAGCTCTGCAGCCGGTGACGGGAAATCCCACGCCCAGCGCTGCTGCCCAGGGGCTGCCCTGCCCACGGCCTGAGCGGCTGAAGAGGGTGCGGGGTGGCTTTACACGAGTTGGAGGGGAGCTGAGCTCTTCCCGCCCCCACGCAGGGCGCAGGTCCTACCCCTGCCGGCTTCGTGCTTGCAGACGGGGCCGCTGGCTGCCGTGCGGCGGTGGGTGCCCGCTGCTCCAGCAGGGGTGGGGGGCTGGGCTGGGCGGGGGGCGTCTGGGTCTGGCAGGACCCACGGTCTGCGAGGCTGCGGAGCGAGGGGCAGGACAGCGGGGGAAGGCGGCGTCGGGCACTTCGCGGCGGGGTCTGGAACTGGAGGACGGGGCCAGCTGTACCCTCCCCATCTGTGTCAATAAAGCAGCGGAGCGCGGACAGGCTCCGGCGGGGCACCGTCGCCTCCTCCCTGCCGCGCTGCCCCGCTCCGTGTGGCGCTGCCCACCGGGCCCGGGGGGCGATCCGCGGCGCGTCCCTGCCATCTAGTGACGGCGCGGGGAAGCGGTGCCGGGGACCGAGCGGCTCCTCCGGGCCAGGCCCTCCGCAGCGGGGAGGGGAGGGGGAGGGAG
>WBNM01027719.1:0-11593 GCA_013399055.1 Ramphastos sulfuratus | reverse complement strand
TCCTCATATGTCATGTGCTCCAGGCCATACAGTGCAGAGAGTAACAGCCTCTGTCTCCTGTTACAGATAAGGGTCCTGGTTTATGATAGGATATGGGATAATCAGAATCACAGAACTTTAGACTTTGGAAGGAACCTCCAGAGATCATCGAGTCCAACCTCCCTGCCAAGGCAGGATCCCCTAGGGTAGTTTACACAAGAATGCATCCAGGAAGGTTTTGAAAGTCTCCAGAGAAGGAGACTCGAGAACCTCTCTGGGCAGCCTGTTGCAGTGCTCTGTCATCCTCACTGTAAAGAAGTTTCTCCTCAAGTTAAGGTGAAACCTTCTGTGTTCCACTTTGTAGCCCTTGCTCCTTGTCTTATTGCTGCCGACCGCCAAAAAGGGATTGGTCTCATCCACTTGACACCCACCCCTCAGGTATTTGTATACGTTGATAAGATCTCCTCTCAGTCTTCCCTCCTCCAGAGTGACAGTAAAAGGTAACTGTTATGAGCACATTTTCATTCCCACTCTTTGATCATATATTTAAAAAAAAAAAAAAAGTTTATAGACTTAACAAACTTAGTGTAAACATATGAACCTGCCCTACCACATGTAGATCAAAAAGGAAATTAATGTTCCAATACAAGTTCAGAATGCATGTAAGTTTACACAGGACTATAGCCTTAGAGGGTCGTCTTCTCCACTGGAGTGGAAAATAGTCTGTGCTGTTAAGGCAACAAAACATCTCTCAAATCACAGCAAACAACATGATAGTACAATCACTTTTTTTTTTATTTTCATCACCTTCTGCTCCTTCTACCCATCACCACCCTGATCTGATGGCTACAGTCACTGTTTCTTTCATCCATCACCCCTCTGTTTCTTGTCCTACCCTTCACTATGACAGATTATGAACAACTCCAGTAGTATAGCTGATAGGTAAGCACATAAGCAATAGGTCCACCCCACTACACTAGTAATTACTATATAGGGATAAAGACAAAATAGCTACCTCCGTCCAAGCACTGATGAAGATATTTCCCAGTCACTGGCAGGGCTTCAGGAATAGCAAACTAATTCATAGTAATACAACAATAAAGTATAAAAGTAGATTATGACACTAATCTCATTTGTTCTGTATTTATTTTTATCACTTATAGTTTCCCAAAATTATCTCAAGCCTTTAGTAATATTTCATAGAATCATAGAATGATAAGGTTGGAAGGAGACCTCAAGGATCATCTAGTTCCAACCCCCTGCCATAGGCAGGAACACCTCCCACTAGTACAGGTCACTCAAGGCCTCCTCCAACCTGGCCTTGAACACCTCCAGGGAGGGAGCAGCCACAACCTCCCTGGGCAACCTGTGCCAGTGTCTCACCACCCTCATTGTAAAGAACTTCTCCCTTACATCCAGTTTCAATCTCCTCTCTGCCAGTTTAAACCCATTGCCGCTTGTCCTGTCATTGCAAGACCTTGTCATTAGTCCCTCCTCAGCCTTCCTGTAGGCCCCCTTCAGATACTGGAAGGCTACTCTAAGGTCTCCTTGAAGCCTTCTCTTCTCCAGGCTGCAGAGCCCCAACTCTCTCAGTCTGTCCTCATAGCAGAGCTACTACAGCCCTCTGATCATCTTCATGGCCTCCTCTGGACCCGCTCCAACAGTTCCATGTTCTTCCTGTGCTGGGGGCTCCAGAACTGCACACAGTACTCCAGATGGGATCTGAGGAGAGCAGAGCAAAGGGGCAGAATCCCCTCCCTTGCCCTACTGACCACACTGCTCTTGCTGCAGCCCAGGACTCGGTTGCTGTCTGGGCTGCATGCACACACTGCAGGCTCATGTTGAGCTTTTCATCAACCTCAGAAAAGAAATTCTTTTGACATAAAGACAGTGCCCATAAGTAGAGTACTCAATTATGAAATTTCCCAAATCATAACATTTTAATTTTGGCAGCCTCAAATCTGAACATAAGTAAAGGTTCTATAAACAGGCAGGCTTTTACAATGAGTAAGGGCATGTCTGTATCAGAAAAGCATATTTTTGACTTAAAAGTCTCTCTAATTGGATGTGAAAGAGTGATTTGAAGTCAGTAGATACCTGGAGGTATTTCTACTCTTCAACAGCCTACAGAAGCTGTTATTCTATTTGTCTTCCTGACACCCTAAAAGATACATGCTTTGCAAGCCTAGAGGACAGACTGAGTAATGTCACTCCCATGGGCCTGAAATTCGGCACTAGATATCACCAAAAATAGGAGGAAACTGCATGAAAATTACAAGTGCAGTATCACAAGATCTCTTAAGTCATCTAATTAATTCAGAGAACAATGACTTAAAGCTACAGTAGCTGGTATGAATTCTGTCATAGGAACACTTGGCTCAAGTGGATCCTCTACCCTTCATCCCTTCCTACATGCATATTATTCAATTTCAAGAGCCAATTTTGCTAGAATAGTACAGTAGCTTTCAGACAGCTCCTTGAAGCTGCAATTCTTTTGCAGAGTAGACAACATATTACTATTTTCTAAATAAAAATCATGACCATAATCAAAGGAAAACTTCTACACTATGCTGTCAAGGCAGATTTAACATTCAACTCCAGACTGATGTCATTACCTGTGAATTTGCTAACTTTTATGAAAAGGAACAGTTAAATCCAGGTTCAGAGAATACTTTCAATTTCTACCTCACATGTAGTCTGAATGCAAAAAGTTCACTAATGAAAGAATGTTTTACACTGTATGATCTTCAAAACCTGAAGAGTCCTTCAGGGACTATTGGCACAGATGATACAGTACACAGTCAAATTAGGATGACTGAACTTGTGATAGGCAAAATCATGGATACCCTAACATTTCAACAAAAATTAAACCAACAAAACAAAAACAAACAAACATACAAAAAGAAACAAAAACTCAACCAAAAGGAACTATGAAGAGCTGGGGTTGTCTAGTCTGAAGAAAAGGAGGCTGAAGGGAGACCTTATCACTCTCTATAACTACCTGAAAGGAGGTTGTAGCAATAGAAGAGCTCACCCTTCTCCTAAGTAAGAAGAGATAGGACAAGCACAAATGGCCTCTAGTTGCTCCAGGATATTATATTGGATATTAGAATGAACTTATTCACTAAAAGGGTTATCAAACATTGGAACAGGCTGCCCAGGTAGGTGATTGAATCCTTCTCCCTGGAGATGTTTAAAAGACACATAGATGTGGTGCTAATGCCATGGTTTAGCATCAGACTTGGTAGTTAGATAATGGTTGGACTCAATGATCTTAAAAGTCTTNTATATATATACATATATATAAATAATATATATAATATTAAACTATCGAAATACAAACAACTGACACACAGTATGTCATATTAAATAAATGGATTTAAATTATTGTTATATCAAAGCTTTAACTCTTCTGGCACACTAAATTCAGAAATAGAACTGCCCAAACCATGTAACTTCAGCTGTTAATCAAAAACGTACATTCTTAATCCAGTGGGCATATCTTGTTACCTATTTAAATAATTGCACAACTGATACTACAATAGTGAATTTGGAGTGGCAAAACAAGGTCATATTTTGGAAAACATATGAGAATGCAACAGGCACCTCAATAGATATGTAATGAGAGACAGACATCAATTTGACTTAGTCTGTTTTGCCCTTGACTGGATTACAACCCCCTGCAGAATTAAATTGTGTTAATGATCCTTAGACTGTATTCAGAAAGCTAGGTCTTGCAAAAAAAAAAAGAACGCTTCAGTTCAGCCAAACACTTCATTATGAGGGTATAATAAAGTACAGAATATGAGTATATTTGGGGAAATAGTGTGGTGCCTAATGAGCCTCTTCAGACCCAAGAGGCTCAACACAACAATGCCACCTGTCAGTGCTTTTGCCAGCCAAAAGGCAGATAGATTGACCAAGGACCAGGGAAAAGGGGGGAAAAACAGAAGGAGTAAGGGAGTCAAATGCAGTCTTCTAGTACAGCATTCAAAAGACAGACAAAGACAGACGTTGCTATCTTGTACCTGCTCTGAATATAGAAAATGCAGTTTTTGTTTGAAGCTGTTAAATTTAGTTCTCTGTCATTTTGCTGTCACAAGAGAAGATAATTAAAATTACTTCCTGCAAATAATCATGGGGACTTCTCATGGCTTTGTGAGTTTGGCTTCTTACGATGTTTGGTGAGTTTTTGTTTGGTTTGGTTTTTTGATTGTTTTGGGTTTTGGTGGGTTTTTTTGTTTGGTTTGTTTGGAATTATTTTCTTTTGTTGTTGTTTTGTTTTTCATACTGACCAATTAGTATCAATTTAGCCGATGAACCCATGAAACAATAAAAGAAAAATCTACCTTTTTGAACGCACTTCTAAGTCACTTGGGTAGCTTAACTCAAAATTATTAAAGGAAACGAAGGTTCAAAGCAGCCATGATCCAATTAATATTTCTTATGTCTTCAAAGACTTTGTATTAGGGTACCACACTGTGAAGNCAAAAATCAAACCAACAAAACAAAAACAAACAAACAAAAAGAAACAAAAACTCAACCAAAAGGAACTATGAAGAGCTGGGGTTGTCTAG
The DNA here is from genome assembly GCA_013399055.1 of Ramphastos sulfuratus. Taxonomy (NCBI): domain Eukaryota; kingdom Metazoa; phylum Chordata; class Aves; order Piciformes; family Ramphastidae; genus Ramphastos; species Ramphastos sulfuratus. Next base: position 7,037 of record WBNM01027719.1, on the reverse strand, counting down.
TCTGAAGAAAAGGAGGCTGAAGGGAGACCTTATCACTCTCTATAACTACCTGAAAGGAGGTTGTAGCAATAGAAGAGCTCACCCTTCTCCTAAGTAAGAAGAGATAGGACAAGCACAAATGGCCTCTAGTTGCTCCAGGATATTATATTGGATATTAGAATGAACTTATTCACTAAAAGGGTTATCAAACATTGGAACAGGCTGCCCAGGTAGGTGATTGAATCCTTCTCCCTGGAGATGTTTAAAAGACACATAGATGTGGTGCTAATGCCATGGTTTAGCATCAGACTTGGTAGTTAGATAATGGTTGGACTCAATGATCTTAAAAGTCTTTTCCAACCAAAATGATTCTATGAATCTACATAATATTTAAAATGTAGAACAACCTTAGTTATAGCTTTTCAATTCTTAGCAACAGAACTGGCCACGGGGTATCAATGCATACTGCCAGATGGAGATTTTTACATCTCTTCATAAAAGCACTGGAAAGATGTGAAGTTTTCTATGCAAGCTGTTACTGATGCTGACTCTAGCACAGAGTTTTATTGAGGTGGATGTAAGAAGTTATGAAAATTAAGTGCTTGAATCCCTTAAAGGAGGCCTGAGTTATTTTGGAGACCTGCCAGGGATAGAAAGTTTCTCCCCCAGGAAAATAGGGCATAAATCCTTCCTTTCTTGAACATCATAATGACATATGGCTGGATTATGTTTGGAGTATAGGGCTTGAAGTGCTGCATATTAGGAGAGGCCTAAGAATCCAAAGTAAAGTTTTGCAGCTTGCAGCCTTGTACATATATATTTGTTACTATGTTAAATGAATCTCTTTCTACAATAGTCATAGCACTAACTCTAGGTGTCCATTAAAATAAAAGTTTTATTGGTGATTTATACATCTGCCATTATCTCTCTGTCCCTTCATATATATATATANCTGTCAGTGCTTTTGCCAGCCAAAAGGCAGATAGATTGACCAAGGACCAGGGAAAAGGGGGGAAAAACAGAAGGAGTAAGGGAGTCAAATGCAGTCTTCTAGTACAGCATTCAAAAGACAGACAAAGACAGACGTTGCTATCTTGTACCTGCTCTGAATATAGAAAATGCAGTTTTTGTTTGAAGCTGTTAAATTTAGTTCTCTGTCATTTTGCTGTCACAAGAGAAGATAATTAAAATTACTTCCTGCAAATAATCATGGGGACTTCTCATGGCTTTGTGAGTTTGGCTTCTTACGATGTTTGGTGAGTTTTTGTTTGGTTTGGTTTTTTGATTGTTTTGGGTTTTGGTGGGTTTTTTTGTTTGGTTTGTTTGGAATTATTTTCTTTTGTTGTTGTTTTGTTTTTCATACTGACCAATTAGTATCAATTTAGCCGATGAACCCATGAAACAATAAAAGAAAAATCTACCTTTTTGAACGCACTTCTAAGTCACTTGGGTAGCTTAACTCAAAATTATTAAAGGAAACGAAGGTTCAAAGCAGCCATGATCCAATTAATATTTCTTATGTCTTCAAAGACTTTGTATTAGGGTACCACACTGTGAAGACCTGGCTCCTTTTTGTAGTGTCCAGAGTTGTTGTAAGACCAACCACATTGTTGCAAGGACTTCTTTCCTGAACATGAGGCCACTTGCACAAACTGGGGTGGGTGAGGTCTGCTCGGAAGACCCCTGAACCCACACTGAACCTACACACCACCATCGGGTGGTGGGTGTGAGTAAGAAAATTAATATGCTAAGTGGTTCTTGGAAAATAAATGAATATTCAATAAGACAGTTAGATAAAAAGAGATGGACCCCGACCATCTTTGGAACCCCCCACTGACTTGACCAACGCCATGGACTCTGGGAAATTGATGTTCAGCTGATGGTGGGGTGGTAGCTACACATTTCTCCCTGCCCCCCTTCTGTCACAGTAGGTGTGAATAGGCCAAAATAGGCTTATACATGTCCTGGCTTGCCCAGACATGTTTTTCTGCTCTCCCTCCTTCTGTTGTGAGGAGAAGCAACCGCAGGAAAGAGGACAAAGAACCTGGAGCCACTGAGTCAGAATGCTAAGCTAAGCTTCTTTTTGTAATGAAAATGCTCCTCCACTCCTCAGTGATTTTAAAATTGCATGTATGATAGGATGGCTTAAGAAAGGGAATTATGGATACCTGCTCCTCTTATTGATGTCCAGAACAAAGCTTCAACCAATGAAAAAGTGCCTGCTTTTCTTTTTTTGTTAAAAATTGTGAAATAAAGAGACCGATCTACTTTATTCCTCTGCATGGTCTTTAAAGTATGACTGTCTAGCTTGTGGCAAAAGAGAAGCTTAGCATATGGTGATTTTTATCCCAAAAAAGGTTCCTTCCCTGCTGTTTGCAGATTTTTTTTCTTTTCTCCAAAAAACAACATTTCATAGCTGTCTATTTCCTGACTGAACAGTACACAGTTGCCTCACACCATAGAGTGTGTGACCCAGATATGCGGCTTACTGCTTTGCAAAGCACATTCTCCAGCACTGACATATAAATCAGCTTCTTGTGGCTGCTTAAAAATAGCAGCTATAGCTATTGGAAAAGTTCTCTGCAAGTGCAACTGGAACGTGAAGTTGTCAGAGCAATCCACTGTGCTCTCCATGAACCAAAGGAGAGCCCATTGCACACACTATCATCAACCCCCACATGCAACCCCACTGGCATAGCAACAGAGCTGGAAAATCCTTGAGGTATGGTGAATGCTGTCAGCACCACTAACATGATTAGTTAAGGGGATCTGTCTGCTTTCCTCATGCAGACGTGCAAAGCCCTAGTATCGTTCAGCTTGAGCACTCTGCTCAAACTGGGTCATCTCTGTTGTAGGTCCTAAGCAGAGATAAAAGCCTTCAATTCATGCTAATGCTGTCGAAGTTAGCCTGGTTATCTTGTCATTTTTTTCTCAGGTGTCAGCATAATTGGCCATGGCCAAGAGGTAACTCAGCTACTTGTGTCTATGGTGCAGCTTTTGGCTGTGGTGCTTGTTCTGTTTTGTTCTCATATCAAGTTCCATTACAGATACGCCGCTGAAGTAGACCTGAAAAGGCAAAAAAGGCTTGCCAAAATGATATTTTCTTCCCCACACTGAGAGCATTAATGACCAAAGAGAGTGATAAATCAGTCAGAGTTTGTTGTGGGTTTAAGACTGGATGCCTTTAAGAACCACAGAGTTCCCAAAGTTCCTCCAGAAAGGCCTAGTTGGATCCAGGGTTTGGACACTGGAAATTGTAATCTTCTGTTATTTCATTCCCATAAGTCCTGCATCTCTACAAAAATGGATGTTTCTGTCTGTTCTTCCCTTTTTCCCTCCCTCTTTGCTCTTGGGAGGATGCATGGAGCTTTATCTTGGGTTTGGTGCAGGGGAGTGAGGCCTGGTTCAGCCTTGGCAATGCCATCAGTGGGAGTCTCGAGTGGCCTGGCTTGCCCTGGAGCTGGCAAGCACAATTTGTAGCTGCGTCACTCACGTATGGAGGGCACAGCGAGGCAAGATGGAGGGGGGAGAGGACATTGGAGTCCTGGGGGTTTTGGCCTGGTTTGGAGGGAGGTTGTGTGGAGCCTTGGCCTAAGGAGTTTCTTTGAGAGCTGTGGCCGAGGTAGACTATGGATTTTGTGTATCTTATATGCTTTTGTACTGTTGCATGCACTTATGAACAGTACTTCCATCTAAACTTCTAATTCTTTCCATCCTGTGTGGTGCCTTTCCTTTACTCCTCTTGGAAGGCATAAAGAGCGTCTGCCTTCACTGCCTAAACTTAAGACAGAGTTGTCTCCTGCCTAGCCTGATTTAAGATGAATTTGTCCACTGAGCAATTAGGTCAGTAAGGTCTATGAGAAAGCAAACTGTTTTCAGTAAGCGATGAACTCAGGATGAGTAAGGAAGTGTGTGCACACATATGTACTAAAGAAAAGAATGATATGGTGGTGACTGCATTAGGCTCGAACTATCTACCCATTCAATCTGATGGGTATGCTTTCTACATTCCAGCAGATTTTCCTTGAAGTCTGTCAGATCTTCAATATTCACAGTAAGCCATTCGAGGTGAGCTAAGCAGCAAGGGGAAAATGAAACTACTCTGACAAAGCATGTACTGGAGGCAGGAAGTCAAGTTTTCATCACAATAATCTATTCTGACCTTAAAAACCTTCTGAATGGTGTGCAAATACTAGTATTGCCAGATTCTTCTTCACACTGAGTATTCTGTCCAGAGTGAAACCTTTAAAATGGCTCTCCAACCATTATAAGCATGACTCTCTTTTTACTGCTTGGGGTCCCAGCAATTTCTAAATGGAAAGGTAATTAAAAATTGATTAAAAGCAAGCATAACCCTTTTTACTTCACAGAACAGCAAAAAAAAGTAAATGTTCTTTCAGTTATAGTACAATAGAATATGAAAGAAATGACAAAAGATTTGTTTTCTGCTACTTTTCATTGATGACAACATCTATTTTTTTAAAAATTGCTTTGTATCTTTACACACTGCATACTAACTTCACTTTATTCTTGCCAGGTGTGATGGGTTGAGTCGAATCTGGTGATTATATTCAATACAATCATCATGCCAGCTTCAAAACAAAAGGGCTATCTGGAGCAAGGTATCATTGGGGTGTTGGTCTATTCTGCTGGGCAGGCTGCAGGGCAGGGGTTGGGAGGAGATCATTGGCTTCTTCTACATTTTGCTGCACTTTTTTGCAAATATGCTAAGGTAACCGTGCATTGGATCATTTCCAGTAAAACTCTATCTCAACCCACAAGTTGGTTGGTTAAATTTTTTGGTGTTTTGTTTGGTTGGTTGGTTGGTTGGTTGGTTTTTTTGGTGTGTATTACTTTCACTTCTCTCTGTGTGGGGAGAGAGTGGGGTTTGTGAGAGTGGGCTGTGTTAACCCAGGATACCAGATACTAATCTAGTGGCTTGTCCTCAAAATCAACATGGAACAAGTCACTTGCAGTCTGGAAACCACAATGGTGTGGTGTTTAATCCAAACTAAAATGCAGTGTCTCTCATTCATCTTACATCAGGGTCAGCCCTGAATTTATCCACTCGCGAAGCTTCCAGATGCCAGTTGATTGTCTCTGACTGTGGGCTGAATGGTTGCATGACTGCCTCTGTCACAGGAACAGTAACTCACTGAAAATAATGCTTAGCTTATATAGAAGCTATATTTTTGCAGTCTACTTGTGTGTCAGTTCTGCTTGCTGGGAACTGGCATCTTAAAACGGCTTCACAAACACTCCTTTTGGCAGCTCTGGCCTTAAACCTCTCCCTCCCTTGTATCTCCTGTATCATTCATGCTCCACTAGTACCACCCATGTCAGTAATCAGTAGGACTTATGAAAGCTGTGCAGTAAGCCTCCAATTAAATTCACATTACTATTGCAACACTGCTGTAAAGGTGGCCTTAGCGGTATCCAAGCAATAAACCAGAAAGGAGGAAGAATAATTGCTGAAATTAATTGTTGTTAAAAACATGAAGGAAGGGAGTGGAAAAAAGTGTGCTCACTCCCTCTATATTGCAAATATACTTTTAGAAGCTAACTTTAACTCCTTTCAGAGCTGCCTTTGAACTCAATGAAAGCAGGTTCAGAACCCGAACACAGGCTAATCACTTCTGCAACAAGGGTCATCATTTCCAGTATCATTATCAGGACAGTTAAAAGGGACACCACAGTTGCTAGAATCTTTTTCACTTGTGGCAGCATCCATGGCAGAGTGCTGCTGAAGCTAGTTCCCCAACTAGATCAATGCAAGATAGCTATCCACCCCTCAGTTGACAGATTTATCTCTTAACTTGCCACTGTGACTAACTACCAGGCATTAAGCCAGCTGCAGATTGCTCATCTTTGGCAAGAAAAAACAAACAAAAATACTAGCCATTTTCATTCAAAATTGCTTCCATGCAAGATCATTAAGCTACAAGAATGGCTTTTGTTTCATATATCTACAAAATCCAAGTGGACTCTTCTACTGGAATTTCTCTGCTATGTTTGATGACCTACCAGACTCTATATGCAGAAAGCAGGATGGAGAGTAAGTAGCAGTAATTTACAGTTACATAAATATCTTAAATTCATTTTGGCACCTACTAAATATTAATAAAAGAAAACCTCATCATTTCTGTAGAATCTTAGAAAGCTAGGGGTGGAAAGTGAGTTCTAGAGATCATGAGTACAACCACCCTGCAAAGCAAGACCACTTAAGGCAGATTACACAGGAATGCATCCCGGATGGTTTGGAATCTCTCCAGAGAAGGAGATTCCACAACCTCTCTGGGCAGCCTGTTCCAGTGCTCCATCACCCTCATAGTAAAAAATGTTTTTTACTCATGTTGAGACGGTTTTTGTACAGCTTTTGGCACAGTCCCCCACAACATCCTTCTCTCTAAGCTGGAGAGATGTGAATCTGATGAGTGGACTGTCCAGTGGATAATGAATTGATTGTATGATGACATGCAAAGGGTAGTGATCAGTGGCTCCATGTCCAGATGGAAACAGGTGAAAAGTGAGTTGTAACCCACAAGGGTCGGTATTAGGACCAGTGCTGTTCAATATCTTCATCAATGATACAGCAGGACTGAGTGTGCCTTCAGCAAGTTTGCAGATGGTACCAAGCTAAGTGGCGAGGTTGATAAGACTGAAAGACAGGATGTCATCCAGAGGTACCTGGACAGGCTGGAGAGGTGGACTGAGGAGAATTTCATGAAGTTCAATAAGGAAAAGTGCAAAGTCCTGCACCTAGGTTAGGGCAAGTCACAAGATCAATACAGGCTGAGGCATGATGAAATTGAGAGCGGCCCTGCAGAAAAAAGACTTTGGGGTACTGATGGATAAGAAGCTGGACAAGACCAAACAATGCACAATTGCAATCCAAAAGGCAAATTGCATCCTGGGATGCATCAAAAGAGGCCAGCAGATTAGAGAGGTGATTTTGCCACTCTGCTCTGGTAAGATCTCACCTGGAGTACTGTTCCATCTCTGGGACCCCCAACACAAGAGAGCTGCAGACCAGCAGGAGCAGGTCTAGAAGAGGGCCA
>WBNM01027712.1:0-24050 GCA_013399055.1 Ramphastos sulfuratus | reverse complement strand
GCCTTAAACCAGCACAGTAGCTTATGAAAAGGCCAGGATTTCTGTGAGCTAGAAAGACTAGCACATTGTTGTTCAGGTTTGATTGTTAAAAAAAATACCATACTTTACTGCCTAAGTTCCTTGTATCCAAAGGAGCCTAAGGTAGAAAAAGGTTTCTTACACATTCTCTTTAGCATCCTCTCTTTGAATAGAAACATCTGTCAAAGATTTTAGACCTTCAGGTCTGTAACTAAAAATGTGTTTGATGTGGTGGTCTGAACATGGACAACAAAAGGCTGAAGTTTTTCAAACCTTTACAGAGATAGTTACTACTTGGAGGGCTTGGATTAAGTGTGTTCAGAACCAAATTTTGATCTCTCTTAACTGAGGTGTCCTTGTAGCTCCATACTGTGACTTTCTGTCTGCTTAAATGAAAAAAAAGTTAAGCACTTGAGATGAATTAATGACTGGGTGAATAAAATCTTTTGTAGAAAAGCACTTCTGTGTCAAGTTAGCCCATCATAAAATACTAGGATTTTTAATGCTATATTCACAGCTGCTTGATTGTCAGTTGACAACACAAAGTGGGGAAGCTAAGATATGTTTTTAGGGGTGGTGGTTTCACATTTAAAAGTAATACCAGTCAAGTTTTCAGCATTTGGCTCTAGTAGTTTTACTTTTAAGACTGTCTTTTAATGTATTATGAACTTGTTCAGTGCTTTCTGTCCATCTCATTGCTGGCCAAATTTTATTACAGCTTCTGAATCCCCAAAGATTCTATCTTATATCTAATTCTTTAGACAAGATTTACAGCAAAAGCAGCTCTGAAATATAACAGTTCAAAAAGAGAATATGAAAACCAAAATAGCAATTAATATGTCAGCAAAGGAAATTCTGTGGAAGACTGTTAGAGTAACTGTTTCTTGTACAGATGACTTCATGGTGTAGAATAAAACTAATTATTTTAACATTTTTCCAGAAGAACATGAAGATGAAGCACTGAAGGAGGACAAGGATATTGATTACCATTTAGATGAGAATGAAGCTGAATCAGAAGTGGACAAGCAAGCAGCACTTGCAGGTATTGAAAATGGTTGAAAAAGGAAGGAAAACATTTTTAACCTGAATACCATGTGCTGAAAAATTTCACATGGTATTTGAATGGTATCCCAAAGCAGATAGGGCAGCTAATTTCCTTCATGGTGACAGTTTGACTTATTTTCCATAAAGCACCACTGAATCTACTGTTAAGCATAGGTGGGGAGGGACAGTATCTGTAGCTTTACTGTACAGTGCTTAGCAGTGGTTTTCAGAATCTCTCCTACTGTCTTCTAGATTGTATTCTAGATGAAGAAATATCAGTCACTTCTGCCTCTTAAAAAGATATCTCTACCTTTTTCTTTTTCCGTAATTTGCTCAAAACCCTGAAGCTGTGAAGAATCAGTTACCTGAGCATGGTGAAGAAGGACAAAAGTTGTGAAGAAAGGAGATTAATGATACAGCTTAGTCGCCTTTTGACATAAACGCAGTGATGATGACAGCCAGGTGATCTGTTTCAGTACCCTTCTTAAGGCTTCACAGGGGTCCAAATGAAGTAGTGTGTTCTTGTGAAGTTTTAGTACTGGTTTAGGGTCCAGAAAAAAAACAACCAAATAACCCAACACATCAAAAAAACCCCAAAACTTAAACATCTGGTGGCTCATTTTAAAGCAGCTTTACCTCTTCCTTCTTACCAATTACAAAATTAAACCCAGCTAGCAGTAAGTGTAATAACACTGAAGCTAGCTAACTTGTCCAGTTACACTACGCTTAACAGTATGCGTGGATTGGTGGTAGAAGAGTCCTCTGCCAAGGATGGATCTCTCCCGAGCGATGTGGTAGAGAAGTCCACATCAGCTTAAGAGAAGCCAACTTGCCTGGAAGATGGGAAGATGGGATGGAAGACGGATGGAAGATGGGAAAGATGAAAAATGTTGTGTGCTGCTGTCCACCCTTGTGCCTCTTCTGTCAATGTAGATAGACTCATAAAGCATGACTGTAGTCCTCACCTATTACGCAGTATGATCTGTTTTTCTGGGCGTCAGTGAAATTACTGATGTACACCCTCTGTGACCAGTCTGAAACACTGTCCTGGTTGTGTCTGTAGCTTCTTTTTGTTTGTTTTGTTGTTGTTTGTTTTTAAAAAGGGGATTCTAGCAATAGCATCTTATGAAGAGATTAGCCATGAAGATTTCTCTGCAACCTTTGTTGGACTCTTAGTCACAGAATCAGTACTACAGTATGGTTCAGTTACCACTAACTTGCACAAGTTTCAGGTGTAAAAATTAAAATGCCTGGAATTTTTATGACAAAAGCCATCTGAAATGGTATACTATGACTACTTTTTATTCCAACCAGCCTCTGTGTTCTGCTTAAAAACTGAAAAAGGCAAATGCTTCATCTCAACTGTTCAGTCTCTGCCAGACTGCTGAAAAAGGCAAAACCCAACTATGCATTTACCAGACATCTCAGTGTCTGCCAGAGGTGCAGCTGCAGTTGTTGTGAAGTCCTGTATTATGTACAGTGTACCACGTTGTTGATCTTGTGTAGTCTTTGTCTTTTCTGTAACTTGTTGAATGCAATTACTTGCAATAACCTGAGAGTACACTCATGGCACCCTTAACAGCAGTCCAGTCGCCACTGTGTGTAGCCAGCTGTTTTGAACTGTTTGTGTCAGTCTTGAGAACTGACACCCGGGTTTGGAGCAATTGTTTTTTGAGTATGAGCACACCTTTGTTGAGACTAGCTTCCCAACCAGCAATTCCATATAAGAAAACAGAAATGTCTTAACTTTCCCTCAACATACACTTTGTAACTGCTTTTGTGGCAGGCCATTCCTTGGTGTACTGGTTCACAACTCCTGTACCTGAAGATGTCTAAACATGCAAGTTGAAGGTTGGTTCTTTCATGAATGGGAAGTGTGTTAGTTGTCATCCAAGTGAAAGGCAGAGCTTATTAAAATTATGTATGTAAACATTCACTATTAAGACTTGCCTTGTGTAACTGATTTCCTCTAAGTAATACAAGTTAGTGCCTTCTGAATTCGTGGTTACTGTCTTTTTCACCATTTAAATTGGTCTGGCCTAGTCTAGGCTACAAAAATCAACATAGCAGGGAAAAGACATTCTTGTAAGCAGGAGAAAGGGTTATTCCTAAGTGACAAGGATTTGAACACTTGGGCTCTTAAGGCTTGGTGGTTTTTGCTAACAATGGCATTTTTAAACATTAAAATGCTTACCCATATTGTGAGCAAAAAAGGACATTTTATTAGGACTTATATTGTAAAAAAAAGATACAGCTGAGATTAATCAAGAGTTTAATAGTGATTCTTAAATAGCATAGTCAGTATAAAATGTACAGCAAACCACTGTATTCAAGTTGAATGAATGGCATTAACTTGACACTGGTAACACCACAAACCAACCCCCCAAAATCCTTAAGATAATTCCTATATTGACAGAAAGCTATTTTAAAACAACTTCATTTGCCTGTATTTCTGTACAGTACCCAAAGCTGACTGGGCTCCTTGCTAGCCAGATGAATGTCAGCTTCTCCATAAAAAAGACCACTTTAATGCAAAGCACAGTTTTTATGCCTTTGACAGCAGAGGGTTTGCAAACCTGCAGATCAAATGTTCAAAAGCACACAGGAATACTGTCTTACTCTCAGTGACTTCAAGTGCCATGGGAATGTAACTATGGTAGTAGATTTCCTCTGGACAGAATGTTAACTGAAGGGCTTCCAGTTGAAGAGATTTATTTGGAACTGTGACTTACCTACTGTTGCCTCAGTAAAATTTTTAGTTGTGTGAGGAAGGGAAATCATTGCTGTAACCATCTCAGGATTAAATTAGTGGGTTTTAAAAAAAATCAGCCTGGTACACTTCAGGTAATTTAAAAATAAAAATTATCTTCTCTGCTGTGTATTCATCGTATTCTGTACAGTTCTTCTATTTCTACCATTACTGAAAATGGGGAAGATGAGCAGCCCTGTGTGGAACTTGGCTTCTCTTTGACTTGCTGCTTCCTTTGGACAATTACAAAAGTAATTCTTGAGATTTTTAATATAGGAAAGATGTTTGTGATTGTTTACAGGAAAGCAGCAAAAGCCAAAACAAATTCTTAGTGCCCTGCACTAGAACAAAGTTGCTGCCTTTACCATTACAGTGTCCAGGATTTACATTGCTTTGGCAATGACACAAAACCATTCAAGTACACTGATAAGCAAATATATAGAATGGTAGCCACCCTCCTTCACAGAGAAATGGGGAAACCAGAAGTACTGCCCTTAAGACATGGTTTATCTCAAGAAGCTGCAAATTGCTGGCAGACTAGTGGGTGTTCTGCTTCACAGCTGCTTCACTGTTTTCTAGCTCTAGCTCAGCAGTGCTATTTCTTAGGTGATAGAGCTGAAGTGGTATTACTCCACAGTACAGCTGTATGTTTGGAGAAACACAAACAAATGCCTTGCATCATCAAAAAAGGAGTTACAAGCTCATCACTATGGAGGAATTCATTCTGCACCGCAATGAAGAACCATCCTGCCCAACACAGTCTAACCTAGATGATTTGCTTTTATGGCCCAGGTAAGACATGGCAGCATGGTTTATCAAAGACCAACTCAGGTTTGTAAATATTTTACTACTAGTTGCTTGACACAACCACTTTCATTATTTCACATCGGGAAGCACAAGAGGAAGAAATGTTCCAGGAAGGAAGAGGGTAGGTTTCAAGGTCCCCTGGCTTGGGATTTATGCCTCTAGCAGCCATTACAGAAGTAGGATCAAGCAACAGCAAGTGCAGTCCAAACAAGGTAATTACGGTCATGCAAGGGCTGACTGAGCAGTGGAACCAATTAGCAATGGCAAAGTAACACGAAGATCAAAATAAAGCGGCAGAAATAGTTAAAGTAGGCTCCTAGTCTTTGTTCCTATGTTGCTAGTGTTCATTATTGTTAACTATGCAGGTTCTCCAGTGCCATGAAGACAAAAACTGCAACTAGAAATAATCCATTTTGCACTGTTTTGAAGGACTTCTGACATCTGAGACAAAATGCCTCCTAGATTTCAGTAAAACAAAGTCCACTGAATTTACTGCAGAAGGATCTAAAGGATCAGTTTTCAGCTGCTACCAATTTCTGTGGAGATTGAGCTTGAAGGGCTTGACAGGAAAAGCAGCCAGTCTTTCTATTTGGTGCAATTTAGACAACATAGAAGCTTACAACTCTTCAAGTGGCTTTGTTCAAAGTACAATTTCAGGAGCTTAGCTGTGCCTACCAAACAGGAGCTCTAATGCATTCTTTTTATTCAGTCACAAGTTTTCTGTCTAGACATCATTCATAAAACAGTATCAATTATGATTAAAACTGTAATAAAGTCTATTGCTACAGCATTCTTCAACAACACAGTTAAAAAAAAAAAAATCAACTTCTCCAGTAAAACTTTAGACAAACCACTTTAAAACAGCAGCCATCATTTGGATCACGTAATGAAGGCAGACTACAGATTTTCCACGAAACTACTTCTATACTGAAGATGTCTCTCAGGATATTTGGGTACAGTACTAGACAATTCATCCTATATCTGGTAATCTGATACACAATTGATGCTTCGGGTATCACAGAAATATCTTTCAGACAAGCTTCACAACTGGAAAATACTTATGAGGCGAGAAGTCAAATTCTGGGGGAACCTAGAAGAGAAGACTGAAAACATTACACAGCAGTACTAATGAATTTAATGCCCTAAATGAGGGACACCCTGCAGATACAAGAAAAGGTTTTTAAAAGGCAATAAATAAAATCCCGAGTTTGGAAATAGTCCAACCCAGTTCTGGGTATGTCAATCCTCCATCAGTAATGGGCACAATAGAGCTTGATAGTGTGCGTGTTCAGTGGGCTCTTTCATAGTTCTATGACTAGCCTTTGGGCAGTAAGTCTTAAGGCCCCTCTCCTCCCTCTGGCCCATGTGGCACCTACTAATCCTGACAGGCCGTACTCCTGATGGTGCTCACACCAGCTGCTGATACACTGCTACCCGTTCATTATGTTTGCTTTTGAAGAGCCACCTATATTTGTATGTGTCACCCCACAGGCACCTCCCAGTTATTTTTCCAAACTGTAGCAAGGAGATTTTTCTGCATCAAAAAACCAACAGGCTGTTTCAAAGGGAAAAATGGATTGTTGTTTTCCCACTTCTTTCAAGAGCGTAACTATAGCCCGAATCTGCTTATCCAGCTGTGAGAAGTCTACAGAAGCATTTAGTGTAATCCTACATTTCACATTTAATGCAGCTGACATTTTCTCACCTTGGAGTCCTTTTTGTGGCCTCCTGCTAGCAGCTTCATGACCACAATATTGGGTTTAGCAACTCTGAGAATTCGGTTGATCTAAACACAAAACGAGAAGTTTTCAAGTGATAGTCTATGACCAAAAATTGTTTCAAAGGTAATATTCAACTGTCTACATACTTGTAACAATACGGGAGTCCTCTTACACTATCAGTTTAACAGATATCAGGGAATTTTGAGGTGTAACTGCTGGACTAATGAAGCAGTTTAATAGTGAAGCTTTATTCCACAGAGCACAGAAACCACTGCTTTCCATGCTTACGTTCAAAAATTCTTAAACTATGGCAAGTTCTGAGATGTCCAAACAAAGGTTTAGACAGACTCTAGCCATGTACCCCCAACAATGTGACACGGTGAGAAGGGGAAACTGAAGTGTCAAACTAATGCGTTTTTGCATGGATGTGCTCTGGGCACATTCAAACTATCTCTAAGTGGTTAGCCTTAGTCAGGTGACTCATGGATTTGGATGGCAACACTCTGTGCTGGGTTAGGAAACAGCTGGAGGCCCGAGCCCAGAGAGTGGTGGTGAATGGTGCCACATCCAGCTGGAGGCCTGTCACTAGCGGTGTCCCCCAGGGATCAGTACTGGGCCCCATCCTCTTTAACATCTTCATTGATGATCTGGATCNAAGTTTAGGCTGGAGGTGAGGAGAAAGTTCTTCACCGAGAGAGTCATTCCCCACTGGATTGGGCTGCCCAGGGAAGTGGTGGAGTCACTGTCCCTGGAGGTGTTCAAGGTGGGTTTGGACATGGCACTTGGTGCCATGGTCTAGTCTCGAGGTCTGTGGTAATGGGTTGGACTTGATGATCTTTGAGGTCTCTTCCAACCTTGGTGATACTGTGATTTGTGAGTACCACCAGGATCCAGAGAATAGGCAGGTAATTCCTAAATTATCTAGGGAACCTAATCCCCAAACTGTTCATGACCTGCTGAAACGCCACCAAGTAAGCAACCTTCTTGTTCTAAAATAGAGACGCTTAGTTTTTAAGCCATGGGTAAAGAGGGGAAAATTGCTATCTGTGTTTAGAGCCCCACGCTTAGAAAACTACTCCAGAAAAGAAGTGCTAGATTCAATCCTCTTCATCCAGGTGACACCGAAACTTATTTTTCCACCTCTTCGGAGTACATGTGACTTACCAGATTCCAAGTATGGGAGGCAGACATGTCACTTTCTTGTTAATACTGATACACTTTTAGAAGGAGGCCACAACCCAACACGTGAGAAGGAACTAATTGCTATCTAGCATCTAAGATGCTCAATAGGGAGAAGTTTCAGACCAGTATGTGCAACCCTGATTATGTTACCTAACGTACTGAAACAGACCACTGTAAGATGCCACCACCCTCCTCTGCCCACTCCTCAGTATTTAGACAATGTACACTTTGGCCCTGTAATGGTTCCAAAGCAAACCAATGGGTTAATCTGTCTGCCTCCCCCAACACAGAAGTGGGGGATAAAACACGCAGAAAAACCCTCCAAGTTGAGACAAAAAAGAGTGAGATAAGAAATTACCAAGCACATCAGGTAATTATAATATAAACACACAATTACCTTTTTGCAGAAAAAAAGGCCAGTAGAAAGCAGCAGCAAGCAGTGGGGAGACATGTGAGCTAAATGCCCACGCCAGAGCTACTTCCCCACCCCTCCTCGTGCCTTTGCCATCTCAGCAGAAGAGCCAACCCCCATACCCCTCAACCCAACAGCAGCCATAACAGGAAGCCTCCCATGTTACAATCCAAACTTCAAGCCGCACACTACTTTGCTCCAGCCAGCACCTCCACTTTGAAACTCAATTTATGACATGATCTCAAGCAGATCCATCTGAAAACAGCTATTTCTTACAAGCAAATACTCCTTTTCCCAGTATTTCAGTCTTACCTCATAGTCTGGATTGGGAATATTCTCAAGAATCATTTTAGCTTGCTGGAAGTGTTTGCTAGCTGCCATGTAGAGATCTGATGACTGAGGTGGCGGGCTATACTTATTTAAATCAGACATTTCCTAGTGTTATGGAAATACATAAATGTGTATTAAAAGCAGTCGCCAACAAATTGTATCTTTATGACCTTAAATGAAAGCATGTGGCTATAATAGCAAAAAGGCACGTCAACTAAGTATTTGAAGAATAAATACTGACATTGAAAACATTTTAAATAGCAAATATTAATAGTAATAGTTAAGCATCGTATTGCTTATTTGTGCCACAAAATGCAATTAACTTCTTATAATCTCTATAAACCAGTCCTCCTGAACAACTTGTCATTCATTTGCTTTAATAGTGCCATGTAGCAGGGAGTAAAATTACAGGAAAAACTAGGGAAAAAAATACAAGTTTGTGGTGTTGTTTACTCAAATCAAGCTTACAACAAGCAAGATGCTGAAACCGTTCAAAACATAATTTTATGTAATTTTGATACCTCCAAATTATTTTTTTTTTTTTGCTATTAGGGATAAAAAACCTCAGTAACAAGGAGAAAGCCATGACAGTCTTAATTTCCACAACTGTTCATAACACTAAACTAGGAAAAGTGACTGGCATACAAAATAGTAGTTTCAGTTCAGACAGACCTTTAAAAACTTAAAAGTATGGCCACCAGAAATCTAAAAAGAAATATCCAAATTCCTGCACCTGAGGCAGAATAATCCCACAGATCAGCAGAGACTATTAGCAGGCTAAATAGCAGGATTACTGTGGCTTCTGAGTTGACTACAAGCCAGCAAGCTGCTATTTACTGAAAAACAGACAAGCTTCACATGGGACTACACAAGCAGGAGTATGGCCAGCAGATCTCAAAGGTGCCTGGAGGCCTAGAGCACAACGCAACAAAGGAGAGGTCAATGGACCTGGAGTTTTCAGTTACGCAAGGATGCTAATGGGTAAACTTGGCAGCAGTCTACACAACTACCTGAACAGCAGTTATGAAGCTGTCAGAAGACAAAACACTCTTTGTTAATAGCAGACAAAATAACATGGGGATAGAGGCCGCAAACTGTAGCTCTGATAATTTGGACTGGGCATTTGGAAAAATAGGTGAATAGCCTAGACCTCAATCAGGTTACCCAAGACTAATGTACCATGAAAAGTAAATGTGTCAAGTTAACCAGAGGTTGGAAAATCTCCATCTATTGATATTTTCATATTTGGAGCAAGACAAGACTGCTGTGATTTACAATGCTCCTTCATGGAGACTGGACAAGATAGACCTCCATTAGTCCCTTCCAACTAATGCTCTGGCAATTTAACACTCAAGATAACTTTAATTTTGTTTACTTACTGCAGAAAAAGACATGCTGCTATGTAAACAACAGCCAGAAAGTCTGTAAATAGACTTCCAAGACATTTTATTTTCTTGCAAGCCAAACATCTCAAACTGCAACATGAGCCCAATTTTTAAACATTCAAGAATCTAATTTTAGTAAGGAATCAAAGCAATGTACTTTCCTTGCACACAACTCAAGTCAGAACTCCCTGACATTTTGACATGCTTTAATATGAACTTTGAGATATCAAAGGCTCTTCTTACAATGACAACGTCTAAAGCAGGTGAGCAAATGACTTTTATAAAAGCATGAGTGGCACCATGTTTCCATGTTTTAAGGTTACTCACTTTAAATTGCAAGTAGTGCACTGGAGGTGGCGTGATAACACTGTTGAATGGAGCAAATCTGTGCTCATATCGAACCTGTTCACTGTCCAGTTCAAACTTTGGTTTTCTTACTTTGCCATCCATGTCAAATGCAATCATTGTCTGAAAAGGAAAGGATAAATACAGTGAGAAGTGTTAGCTTTATGTCATGTTTGGCTGTGAGCAAGACAAAGTTACGATTTAGCTACAAATGGAAGAAGAGAATGAGTTATTTACCACATCACATTATAAATTTGATTTCCAGCCTCACTGGCAACGTATGCTTATTCCTATTACAAAAAAATTGAAGCCGCTCTTCAGCAACCACAAATAAATTACCTTGTACATCCCAGCACACATATTTTGGTACGCTTGACTCATGGTGATCTCTCTGCTGAGAGGGCGAACTGCAAATTTCACATAAGAATATTTTTCTTAATTCAATGCAAGTACAGCTATTAATTTCAGAATAAAACAGTTCAGTGACATAACTCAACTATATTGTAAAACAACAAAAGAAAACCAAAGCATAAAAAGCATGGACAAATATTTCTGCTCACCCAGTGCCTGACTATGTATCTTAGAGACACTTAACAAGCACATCGCCACCATATTGCCACTACTGAAATTATGTGGCCCAGACAGCCAACAGTTATTAACATGTCTGCATACAACACTAAACCACAGTCTAGATTTAAAAGCTTGCAGCTGAGAGGCCTGTTTGCTTACTTCATGATATCATTTAAATTTTTAAGACTAAAAGGGTAAAGCATTTTTATCCTAATATGAAAGATTTTTAGCCTGACAATATTCCCTTTCAGTGTTTAACTACTGATAAACTGCCCCACAATTGGCTTTAAAAAGTGTAATATACAGTAGTAATTTTCCGTACTCTAGTCTAGAAGCAAGGGAATTTAGTTCCTAGAATCACACCTACTGTTTGTTCCCCTTGATAAGAAGACAAGGATAAATATGCAAAGATGAAGAATAGCAAAGATCAAAAGCAAACTTCTATACTGTGTTTACTTGCAATGTTAACACTGAGCTATGTCCAATATACCACTATCTTAGAAGACACTTAGGCATGGGCAAGCCCATACTAAATGCTACTTAGACAGTGATTTTGGATGCCTTTTTTGTAGCAGGCTATGATATAGAAGTGAAATTATCATTGTCTTTCATGCACATACACCAGAGAAAGCATGAGTTTCTAAAGGGGCTTTTGCACAGCAGCAGTACCACTGAAATAAAACAGGGCAACTCACCAGTGTAAAATTAAGAAACACACCTGAACAGCCTGAAGCCAAGAGAAATTATGGAAATTCACTAGAAGTTCAGTCTTTGAATCTAGCTACAGTCATTAAAAAAAAAAAAAAAGGCAAAAAACAAACAACCCACTCTGCAGCAACCATAGACTATAGAAAAGTAGTATTTTTTGAAGGTAATTTGTCTGGAACTGTTAATTACATCTCATAGAATGCAACACAAAATACAACTGCTGAAGCTGTGAATAAAAATAATTTAGATTTTTTTTTCCTGAAGGACCTATTTAAAAGTAAGGAAATAAAAAAGGAAATTCTTACTCACTGGATGAGTTTTTTTTTATGAAGGCTGAGTGCAAAGTTTAATTAAACTTCAGAACATTTTTTCCTACCCACATCAGCACTGATTCTACAAAGTTCAAACTATAATTCTACATGGTTGCACGAAGGGGAAAATAAAAAAAGTTACACTTTCTACCTAGATACCTTTTTTCTTTTTCTTTGTCTTCTTACTGCTACGGCCTTTCTGTTGTTCCTCCATTATTCTCTCCTCTGCCATTTGAGAGCTGTCAGCTCGGCTCAGTGTTGACATTAACCAGGCATAGAGAAACTCTGATAGATACCTACAGTAAAAAGAGCATGTAGATGTTACATAATACAGTGCAAAATATGTTCAGAACGCACACATCCTCATGGAGTGCCAAGCCTTTTACTCAAAGATAGCAAAGAACAACTTTCACGGCAGCTAAAAGTTTGTTTTGCACGGTGGATATCAACAGATTAGTCTGTGCTCTGGTTTTTATTTTTGTTTATTTATGCTTTTGGTTTTTAATAAACAAGACTCTGTACAGATTCAACCACAGTTCAAAGTATGCAGGTTTCTTTTATGTTTAAGAAGTGAGGTGTAAGTTTCTTATTATTTCAAAATGACTACCATTTTCCCCTAGAATTCATTGTTTCTCCAGAAGATGAGTCATTTAATTAAAAAAACCCATTATGTTAATAACAACTTTTCTATTTTTCCTAGGAATTACTGTTTTGAGAAACAAGATTATTATTGATTTAAGCATTAAAAAGCCACAAATTAAAGAAAAGGGCTATGTCCACAGGAACATGAGATCCACGTGCAATTCTTTAAGATTTAAGAGTAATCTTTAATAATTCTCTTAGTAAGTAGAAGCAGGTCAAATAAAATCTCTTGCGTGGCTTCAAATCAAAAGGAAAAGGGAGAAAAAAAAAGTAGAAATTACAGATCTGGAGCACATGAAAAAGCAGTAATGCTTCAGAATTCCCCTCAGAAATTTCTTCCTTCTTTACTTACACTAAACACAAAGCAGATGACATGACAGTTCCAGTTAAGAGGGACTTAGGAAAATTGTTGGAGGAAACACAGGCAGGTAAAAACCTCTGTCCTACAGAAAACTTGGTATTACTTAAAAAATATTGCCATCTTCTGGTGCTTAATCCACTTACGAAACAGCACAGAAATACAATAGATGCACTGAAGTTCCAAGACACTTCAAACCTACCTAATGTCTCAGAAAGAAGGCTTACCTAATAGGAGCTTATGGGTAGCCTTCTAGAAAAAAAACAACCAAAAACAAAACCACACAACAAAAAACCCAAAACAAACCAAATCCAACCAACAACAAAATACTGAAGTGCAGAAGCACTTCAACACCAGAAAGTTCAACATCAGACCTCTAAATGCTGAACCAAAAATGAACCACCTGAAATAATTTCTCTTTTGGAACAAGCCACCAACTATGACAAATAATGTGAACAGAAGTGGAAAAATGAAAAGCACTTGACTCCATATAGTGCAATCATTTTCATCAAAAGGCAGCTGTGACTTAAAGCATGCTCACAGAAGATGACATTGAATTTTACCTAGTAAACTCTCAGATTACAGTCATCAAACTCTGAAAATTATTTTAAAGAGAGATCAACAAGACTTATCTTAGTACTACAAAGATGGAAAAGAACAAAAGAAAAATTCCTTCCTCTAGCATTCTCTTGTCTGCTAAAATTTGCATTATAGTCCATTCACTGTCACTAGAAGATATTGTTTTTAGAAATTAAGTAGAGAGTAAATTACTATTTCAGAAAAGAGTATACTATTGAGTAAATCCAGAAAAAAACCCAAACAGTTCTTTTTTTCCCTCCACTTGCAATTTTATGGATAGGTACACTAAATGCTGTGCTAAAAAAGCTTGAGGAAGATTTTAAAAAATAAAACAAAATCTCATCACTGAAGTCTCTCCCTTAAATATTTGCAATTACAGCTGTGGGAGTATCCCTCCCCCAAGAGCTTTCAATAAAGCATTCTCTTACCAATATATGTAGTAATATTCATGCATACTGTAAAGCTCCAACTCAAAGCCACTCAGAAGATACTGTATCATAATACGAAGGTTATGATATAGGACCCAGGTGCCCAAGCAAGCCAAATGTTGTCTTTGTGGTTCCTGCTTCAGTAACATACTATGGAGTGCTGCATCTACTTTCTCTGCCTGTTGAAAAAGAGAGCAAAGCAACAGACAGGATAAAGATTTGACTGCAACACAATCCAAGGTCTGCCAGAAAAAAATTCTTAACAAGAACTGAATAAAGGTTTGCAATTTACATCTTAAAAGGCTAGAATACTGACTTCTCAAAGGAATCCTATCAGCATGGCTCACCCATCTCTCCCCACTTCCATATTGCAGACTGACAGTTACAAGTAGGATAGAGCCTACAGGTAGTGTAATTATAATTAAATTACAGGCAGCATAGCAGCTTTCCCTGAAGTCTACTTTCTTGGACAAAACTAACCTTAAAAAAACGTAATACTACGTTCAACAGATCTAACAAAGTCTTTGGATGCACCCTATAGACTTCGTGGGCTGCATCTGAGGAATCCTTGTCCTAAAGATTTTAGGACAAACAGAGAAGCTACTTCATTAATGTAGAATATAGTTCCACATGCCACATTCCTGTATAAATATACTTGGAAAGAAATGCTTGCTGCTGCCTTGGACAGTACCTCATCCTGGAGGGTCGCAAATTCCTCAAGGATGTGACCCAGTTTATCTCTCTGGCGAGCTCTGTTGTGTCCATGAATTTGAATCAGACTACAGAATGGCTGAAAGAAACCAAGCATAGTTTAAAATTTTCAAACAAACTTTGAAACTACAAGATAAATACTATGACACCTATTTAGGCACCTGTTTTATACAACAGTATTAGGAGATGGGTTCCTTATGGCTCTCTCCAGAGGGCAACCTAGCAGGCAGGCAAGCTAGTTCTCTGGAGTCCATTTCTCTCTACCTAAGTCAACATGAGATTGAATGAGCAGCTTCTAGGAATGTGAATAGAACGCATGAAGAAATACTTCCTATGCCTAAATCCACATACCAAGGTTGCCAAGAAGGCCGACAGCATTGTGGCCTATATTGGAAACAGTGTGGCCAGTAGGAGTAAGGGAGTGACTGCACCCCTGCACTTGGCTCTGGTGAGGTCCACCTCAAACAAGAGTGTTCAGCTTTGGGCCTCTCACTACAGGAACATCGCACTGCTGCAGTGTGTCCAAACAAGGACAACAAAGCTAGAGAGGGGTCTACACCTGAAAGGCTTATAAAGGAGCAGATGAGGGAACTGGGGTTGTTTAATCTGGGACACACCTTTCTCAAAGGTGGAAGAGGGTCTTTGCCCAAGAAATTGGGATGGCTAACAGGGTTTTAAATAGATGCAAAGGGGGATGAGCATAATAATAGAAAGATTATCTTGACAAGTGGCAGGACAACACATCAAGGTTGGAGGAATGTGGTAACAGTAAGGACCTTCAAGACCTTCAACCTGTTGCCCTGAGGGATGCTGTACACATTGGCAACCCAGCTGAAGTGCCTCTACACCAATGCACATAGCAAACGTCAGGAGTTGGAAGCCACAGGAGTGTTATGATATTAGGAAAAAACTATTTACTGAGCAAGTGGTGAGGTTTGGAACAGGCTGCCCAAGGGAGGTGGTGGAGTCACCATACCTAGAGGCGTGCAAGAAGTGTGTAGATGTGGCACTTCAGGACAGAGTTTAGTGGTCATGGTAATTGGGTTTTGGTTAGACTTGATGATCTTAAAGGTATTTTCTAGCCTTAATAATTCTATGATTCTAAGAAAAGGAGGCTGAGAGGAGCCCTTACTGTTCTCTACAACTTCCTGAGAAGAGGCTACAGCAAGGTGGATGCTGGTCTCTTCTCACAGTAGCAAGCAATAGATCAAGAGGAAATGGTCTCGTGATGTGCCTGAGCAGGTTTAGACTGGCTATTAGGAAAAATTTCTTCACCAAAGAGGTTGTCAAGCATTGGAACAGGTTGCCTAAGGAAGTGGTTATGTCAGTATACTGGAGGTATTTAAAAGCTGTGTAGATGTAATGCTTAGGAAACTAGGTTAGTGGTGGACATGGCAGTGCTAGGTTAATGGTTGGACTCAATGATTTCAAAGGCCTTTTCCAACCCAAATGATTCTGTGATTCTACGATTTTCTTACATTTCCATTGTGCTGCATTCATAATTGAATCTTTTAAAACAATTAAAAGAAATTTGATCTCGAGAGATGTAAAAATAATTTCTTTTTACTAGAGTATGCATTTGTTTTATGACATGGACATACCTTGTAAAGAGGTATTAGGTGCAGATTTCTAATAAAGCAAAATGTCACTGAAAAATCTGGAAGCATACTGTACGAAACAAACAGCAGTATTTATACTAAGGTTTTAAAAAGTGTTACTGTTTTAAGATGGCCAACATCTGAAACTTTGCCTTCACCTCAAGTGTCTAAGAGCACCAGGTCTCATTTTCAAACACAAGTAAATTTTGAAAGTGCTCACAATGCACATAATCATGCTGAACTGGAAAGAAGGCTTACCCGAACACAGTGTGTCACAAAGGAATCGATGTAGTCCTTTGCCTGATGATTATTATACAGGCAACACCTAAAAAGGGAAATATACACTCGACTCATGTTTTCATAAATATCACCTGTCTGTGTAGCACAAAATTAAACAAAAAAAGGGCAGCAACAGCAAAAGACTCTTTCATACACAAGCACCAGTATGCACAAAAAGATTTGTTAATGTCTGCTCTTTTCTAAGCAGAAATATTTTTTTCCATCAAATATGTAAACACATCCAAGTAAACTTGCGTTCCACTTACTTTGGAGAAAGTACTGGAGGACTGACAAAAGACCTTAAAGCATCTTTTACCATGTCTTGCATGAGGTGAGTGCCAAACACCTTCTTGTTATCTACCAGAAAAGTTGTCTGGAAGTGAAAACATGTTTTTAGAAACATATTTGAAGTTAAAAGTAATGCTTTAGAACTTACTATAAGAACTGTAAGAGCTTTCCATTAGTATGTCAGAAACTTGTAAGATGGCGTTAAGAATTCATAGATAAAGGTAAACTAAGATCTGTCACTTCTGTGGTATTCCCATGACACAAAATACAGTTCTTGCAGAAAACAATGCATGAAAAATTATTACATTTCCTGGACTCTAAAGATGGTTAATCAGACAGACTTTTCTCATGATTAACACAAAATAGGTTATGTGGTTTTCCTGGAGGCAGGTAACAGTAAATCTTCTAACTAATGTGGACTTTCCTCTACTCCTACAGATGCTACTGCTTTCATGGTCATCATCAGGTCATGTCTGGTGCACTCCTTTCACTCCCCTCCACCATGAGTGCTGTGTCCATTTCTTATATGGTTATCCAGTGGCTGGAGAAAAAAACCTCTACAGTCAGGCACCCACAGGGATTACACTAACACACACAGTGGAAAATGAGAATACACAGACTATGAGAACATTTTGCTTGCCGATAGTCATTTTCCATTAGCTCTATGTAGACCAAATATAATGAATTCTGATGTCGAGGGACACCCAACTGAAATCAAACCTTCCTGTAAGTGAAAGTATATTTCACTTCGAATTAATACCTTTCAAAGTACATTATGCTTTAAAAGTAATTAAAGCTGTGAGAAGAAAAGCAGTGGCCTGTTCTGCCCTAACCATCAGTTTTCACTGTGATAGCAGCAGAGGCAGTGTATGCATAAATCACAGCCCAAAGAAGGAGGGATGAATACGAACACCAGCCCTAAGACAACATAGGCAGAACGTAAAAGTGTGTGCACAGCTTTATGGCATATTTTTAATTGGCATGTACTAATAATATCTAAACAATATTTTAAAATTATTTTAAACAAATTAGAACAGAACATCGGTTTCCATATACCTAAGTATCTCTCCGTATATTACTAAATGAGATCCCAGTGATTTACATATTTGAAACAGGAAGAATCTATAACGAATACAGAAGTATTTTATTCAAAGGCATAGATTAGGACTTACCTGTAACAGGGATCTTGAAAGAACACACGGTGATTGCTCGCTAAACTCACAGAAAAAATCCTGATGTGTGTTTAGAAAGACAAAAAAACAATTCAGGTTAATATGACAAACATATATAAAGACAATTTTACACACGCACATTTGCACTTTTTTAATATAATTATGTAAATATATCTATATTTTGTACAGAGTATATAGCTTATGCAACTTATAATAAAGAATGAATGATTTGAACAAAACAGAACTTATGAAGCCGAAATCTTTTTTTTTTTTCTGCAATTATTTAACAGAACAAAAGGTTTCAGAATTTTCTTCTCTGGATGCAACAATTAGAAGTATGATAGTATAAAAGAAAAGATACTGAAACTGTTAAGATCACAACATAACTGAACCAGGTACAGAATAAAAGTACAACATTTAACTAATACCAGATGCATCATGGAACACTGTTCTAATTAACAGGAACAATGAGAGGACAAGAGATTTTTGCTTGATCTTGGAACTGATGGGACTGTGGCACTTCTCAGTCACTGAAGGGGTGCATGGTCTAAATTATTTAGTTTCTTCTAGCAAATGCAGGCACTAACTGAAAATAACATCACTTAGCAAAGACCTTAAGCACATGCTGTTCGGGAATGACACACTTAAACAAGTATCTATTAAATTGTTCTGTTGTGTTCAAGGCATACGCAGAATACTGCTTAGTGAACGTAATAAAAAAAAAATTCAGGAACATAGCAAGAAGATGTATTCTCTGGCTGCTGCAGCTCTCCAACCAAAGAGTGAGTTACAAGAAAATAAACTTGCTTAGACTTCACCACTAACCTGTATAATTAAGAGATTACGGAAAAAATAAGATGTTTGTTAAGAAAAGACAAATATTATGTATCAGGAAAGACAGCAAATTTTGACATTGTACACAATAACGAGTAACACCAGCAGATTTATACAAAGAGCTCACTTTTCTCCAGTGAGCAAAAGCACGTATCATGAAATGGTTTTTCCAAGTTATATTTTAGTATCTGGCTATAAATAAGAAACATTCATGCTTACCAGTATGCAGTGAAGATTAGTTAAGTTGACTACTTCACATACAGTTTTTATTCGGTCTATTAGTTTGGAAAAATAATTGACCATTTCCTCCCTTTTAATTATTTTTGCGTATCGAGGGAAAGTAGGGGGTAGTAACCTCTGATTAACAAGCGGCTCAAAGCCCATCATAATAGGATGATCTAATGAAGGGAAGGAGAGAGAAAAGCTGCACATAAGCTGTGTTTTCAGAATTCCAAACTTGAAAGTATAATATCAAATAAATTAGCCAAAATTAGCTCTATCACTGACAGTTAAATTCCAGAGACACTAACCATCCAACTAAGACAATGATTACTGTTTAAAAAACCCAAACCAACCACATCTTGGCACCTCAGTACAAACCCGTGCAGACAGTCAGGTAGCGTTCCCTATTTTAAAAATGGCTGATTTGAAGTGCAATCCAATTAATTGAAAGTTCACACTAGCCCTGTCTTTCAAGTGACAGTATTGCTGTCAGAACAACAACATATTTAAGAAAGGAAAAAAAATAGCAACATTTGATACACACCTCCTTTAGTGGTATCATTCTGTGCCTGGATACCATGATGCAATGAATTGTGGATGGCAGAAAGCAAATCAGTTGCTTGAGTCATTAGTTTCTGAGCTTCTGCAACTGCACTCATCTAAAAGGCAGGTAAGAGTTACTCATATTATGAGCCAATCTATTTTGACAACAGGATTAATGCCAGAGTTAAAAATAAAGTGATATTAGGATTCTAATGTTTGTACACAACCAATTCTGAAAATAAAATAGCCAACATTGTTGTGTATAGATACATAAAATATAAAGAGCACTTTATTACACACATTTCACACTAATTCTTGCTGTATAAGGTAAGCCTTAATTACAGCTGTAATCCTAGTATGCTCTACATGCAAGTCCTCTACTTTTGATATTGGCAAGGGGAAGGCAAAAAAAACAGCAAAACTTTTCTGCCAAATGAGGCAGAACTGCAAAGAAGAAAAAAACCCAAACCATTAGAAAATGCAGAATTCTTGAGAATATAGGCAAACCACAACTGAATCAACTGAAACGAAATCACTATATAACATTATAAGACAGCAGATACCCATTACCAATCTTGATTGATCTTGACCTGCTGACGTGATGAATTTTCTGTTCGCCTATGAATCTAAATCTGTTAGCAAAGTGAGTGCCATTTAAAATAGCTCTCTGTGAACTACAAAATCTTGTTCAAGAAATACTGAAGTAACACTTCCTGGTGGAACTTCAAATAATTGAAATCAAGTCAAACTGAAACTTCTTATAGGAAACAAAAAATAAAAAAGTGTATTTTTAGAACACCCTGAAGATGTAATAGAAGCTGAACAAGATCTGTAGCTCTGCATAGTGTATGTTGACATCCACAAATCTACTGAAAGAACCAAATAAAATAGTCCATGATGTAAAATACTTAGGTAAACAAACTGCAGTGACACTAAGTGATCTTGCATAGACTAACTTAAAGCAGCTGACACAGATTTCGGTTGTTCATCAGTGTAGATCATTTCTATACCACAGTTTGATTTCTGGTACAAACTAATTGTTATACTCAGAATGCAATGACTTTCAGCCTCTGGCATTTAGCAGTAATACTTGCTGATGACCATTTAATCAAGGTCTTTTGAACTGTACAGTATGCAGGAAAGACTCCACACCGCTTATGCAAGAAGCTTTATTTCTTCATAAAAATTGAAATAATCATATGCAACAGGTACCTTTACCCTCATATAAAGAAAAAGCTGATCAAACAAAAGTTTTGTCTCATGTGACACTGTAATTCTACCCCTTCCTGCATCAACTATTAGGAAATCTTACATTCATAAAAAGCAGGTAAGTGGCAAGGAAAGCTGCTACATTCCTTTTCTCAGCCCCAAGAACATCAGACACAAATTTAGTATCATACTGAAGGAAAAGTCAATTATTCTCCAGAGATGGACAAAACACTGTACAATGTCAGGTAACTCCACAGAAGGGGACCAAACTTTAGAAAAGTTCATTTGTGTGGGAAAATAGTAGTAATCCAAACCACATAAGTATTTTTCTTTAAGCATTCTAGAATGAATACTGTCTCTCTGCAAGGCCATAATACCGCCAGTTACTAGCCTTCCTGGTGTTTTCTATAAAAAATAATGAAAATTGAATGGTGGTTGCTGTAAGGCCTTATTGAATGTTTTACTGGTATCAACATCGACTCACATCTGCAGAATCTACATTGTAACTAACTGACCTTAAAGAAAGAAAATTGTGTATTTCGTAAGACCAGAGTGAGAACACAGAAACACCAATGAACGTACCTCTTTCTTTGTAAATGCTATGAGAACAGTCAGTAGCACTCTCGTAAACTTCACTCTGCTGAACACAGCTAAACACTGTTGATGCTGTAACAGGAGTACACTGTAAGTTACTAAGCAATATGCATTAAACCCTGAAACTTATTTAAAAATCTACTATAGATCTACTGAAGTGTGGTCTCTGGTCTTAAGAAATGCGGCATCTACTACCAGTCTGAAAGAGAAGTACTAGAAATTACAGAAGAAATATATGCTGCTGTCAGAAAAGCACTAACAAGAAACATCAAGGTACTTTAGGTAAAGCACAATCACTGGCTGTACTATACAAATACCACTCAAATTTCAAGTAAAATTAAACCATTTTCCCGTCCTCCTTACTGGAGATCTACGTTGAAAGTAATTTCTGAGGATATCTTCTAAGTCAAACAATGTCAACTAGATCAATTACCACTTTTCCTATAAGGAGTTACAATGCTTTCACATTCTCTTTCTACCTTCTTTTTTGACAGTGAGGCTTTCAGCAGTAAAAGCTGCTGGGAAGGAACCAAGGGAAGAAGGTACATGATAAGGAGTATCTAGTTTGGTAATAGTTTTTTCTTTACGGGTGACAGGTAGGTGCATAAATGGCAGAACTGCAGCAGCATCACTACTCTGCTGTTGTGACAGACCCAGATATCCACCCCTTCAAAGCATAAAAGCCTACCCACTAGCCTGGGATTTGCTCAGGGCCATGCTCAGGGAAGCTCTGATTATGACAGTAGTAGTAACACTGGTAACACACATCTATCACAAGCAGTTCATTACTTTAATCAGTAGTTATGTACTAATCCATGAAACTGAGAAAAAACAACCAAACAGAAAACCAACCAAACGAAAAAAAAACCAATTAATTACTTCAAGTTCAACTTCCGGATCTCTCTCTTCTCCTTGTCGACTTCGAGTGCTCTAGAAGGAAAAGAAATTTCAAATACTTTATTAAAAATTGTAAAGGGAAGCTACTCAAAATCCCTTAACCTCCTCCAGAATCTGTTGCATAACCATAAAAATCAGATCTCAAGATCAAAACCTCTTTATATATAATGCAGGTACTTGAGTGATCCAAGACTCTCCTACAGTACTGAGACCTCAAGACCACTCAGAGAATTGGCAAGAAAACTGTACAACCATTTTATATTGTCAACTGTGGTAAATGAAGATTGACTACTTGAACATCATAGAGGTTATACTTTCTATGCTTTCTATACATTAAGATTCCACCTATTACTAAGTGAAGCAACTGCTAAAGTGTTTAGAAAAAGCCCAGACTTCAGCATCTTTAGCTAGAAGGCAACCACCCAGCATGTTACACAAACTTCTATGGCAGTTCTTCTAAAAAACCCCACCATCTCATGACACAAACTCACACCACACCCTTTATGATCTAATCCTGCCAGTCTGTGTTAAGTGCACTTGAAGTATCATTTGCAAGACAAATATGAGAAAAATACCTTCACTCGTCTTTGTAAGTCATCTTCCACATCTTTTAGCATACCTGGAAAAGTCACAGTACAATTAAAAGCTGAGATGCATTCCTAGGTACACTTACACCACTCGAGGAAAAAAGGCTTATGGGGAAATCAAGCTTTGAAGTGCTTTGCATACCCACTGGACAAAAACTAGACAAAAAATAAACAGTTTCGTAAGGGATGGCAAGGTTGTCTTGCAACAGTAGACATATATAGTCCAAGTATAGACAGACTGATCTGAAACTAAGGTGTTCACAAACTTTCTAAAAATGAGTCAACTGAAAGCTCAAGCATGTATCCGAAATAGTGCAAAAGACTAACACACATACATACGTATGTGCCTAAAAACTTACATTATTTTTCACAGCTTTAGAACTACTTGTTTGCTTTTTCTTCAAAAGCAATCCATTTAGACCACAATGAACTGTGAAGCAGAGAAGGAGAATGCAAGATGTGCACTTTCCAGTGGTATCCTCCTTAGTCCTGGATAAGCTCAATGAGCTCAGATATTTGGTTGGCATATCTAAAAGCACTTCCTTTTCTTAGGCATTTAACAAACAGCTGAATCTTTTCTTCAATGAAAAAGAATGCAAACTCTCTTTTTTAAAAAACAAGCCACCAAAATCCATAATAAGTAAAAGAAAGAAAGAAAACCATTAACATGCAAGATGCCTACCAATTCATTAAGTTTGTTTGGAAGTAACCACCATGCTCAAAATCAGAAAGAGTGATGGGACAGATACAGAGGAAGCATAAACTGTACCTGTAACTCTAAGATCTGTCACACTGTTGGCCATTTTAAATCCATAAGTTATTGACTGAAAATCTTCCTAAAAAAAAAAAAAAAAAGAAAATCACAGAAACAGTACGTAGTGAAATATAAACAGTACTAGTTACAATTTCAAATTGCGGTTTGGTTGGTTCAGCTTTGGTTATTTTCCAAATTTTTTTGGGATTTTTGTTTCTTTGGCTTTGCCTTTTGTTTCTCAGGAAGAAGTTTTTTGGTTTGTTTTTGTTGTTGTTGTAGGGTGTTTAATTACACCAAGTCTAAAAGTCTGATTTTATTCTGAACAAATGAATACTGACTTTTCTGCTCAAATCCAGCTGGTGGTAATTATTTTCTGCATAAGTTTATAGATTCATAGAATAGTTTGGGTTGGAAGGGACATTAAAGATCATAGAGTTCCAATTTCCCTGCCACGGGCAGGAACACCTTCCACTAGACCAGGCTGCTCAAGACCTCATCCAATCTGGACATGACCACCACCACAGAGGGGGCATCCATGACCTCCCTGGGCAACCTGTTCCCAGTCTCTCACCACCCTCACTGTAAAGAATTTCTTCCTACTATCTAGTCTAAATCTGCCCTCCTCAAGCTTCAACACGTTCCCTCTCATCCTATCACTATAAGCCCTTGTGGAAAGTCCCTTCATTGCTTTCCTCTAGGCCCTTTTGGTATTTTGAAATGCTGCTATAGGTTGTCCTCAGAGCATTTCTTTTCTCCAAGCTGAAAAACCCCAA
>WBNM01027709.1:6951-30490 GCA_013399055.1 Ramphastos sulfuratus | reverse complement strand
AAAGAACTTCCTCCTAATGCCCCATGGAAATCTACCTGCTCCAGTGTAAAACCACTGTCCCTCATTCTATTGCTACACGCTCTTCTAAACAGTCCTTCCTCAGCCTTCCTGCAGGTCTTCTTCAGATGTTGAAATGCAGCTGTAAGGTCTCCCCAGAGCCTTCTTTTCTCCAGGCTGAGCAGCCCCAACTCTCTCAGCCTGTCCTTGTAGGAGAGGTCCTCCATCTCTCTGATCACCTTTGTGGCCCTCCCTTGGACCCTCTCCAAAGGCCCATGTCCTTCCTGTGTTGGGGACCCCAGAGCTGGACACAGTACTCCAGGTGAGGTCTCACCAGAGCTGAGTAGAGTGGCAGAACCACCTCTCCCAGTCTGTTGGCCATGCTTCTTAGGAGGAGGACATGACAATTCTTTTCAGACACAGAAGGCAATAATATGACTGCTCTTTTCACTGTGGATAGAAGATTTCAGAAATTCAAACTCTAGCAAGAAGAATATGGGCTGAGCATTAAGGAAAACACTCTAATTATAAACCTCTAAATTTCTGATACAGGAGACCTTGGTGGGTAGAGGAGCATTTACCATTGAAACTTGTTTATAAAATCTAGCCAAGAAAATACATAGAATTAGGTAAGGACAGTTAATCCTGCTCTTGGGCACATAAGGAGTTGGTAACTTGCAGGTTTCAGCTGCATTTGTCTCCTCAGTAATTCAAGTGTGTTTACCATGTCAAAATGATGACATGTCAAGCATGTTAAGTACATGATGAGCAAGTGCTCTGTTCTGGTATGGGAGCTACTTCTGTTTGTAGGTGGAGACTCAGACTAACTGAGTCTCCACCTACAAACAGAAGTAGTCATCAGGCTGTCCAGAGTGAAGTCAGCTATTTTCCTGGAACAGAGAGTTATATTCAGCTTGCCCCTCATTCCGTGATGGAGCTATGGAGTCCTGTGAGAACATTATTGTTCACAGGATTCCTGCTCTTTGGCCTCTCCAAGCCACATGGTATGCATTGCTTGGCTTCTCTCCAAGATAAAACACTGTTATGCAGCTCCATTAATCAGAAAGGCTGGACACTCCCCAAACTGGGTGGCTCTTGAGGTCATTTCTCTGTCAGACGACTTTTGCTCTCACCACCTTTCAGTACTGCTGTGAGAGCTGAGAAAGATCAAAGTACAAAGCACGCAGGGCGAAAAGAGTGTGAAATAATCATGTGCAGCAATTTCACCCAGGCAGTGGTTTAGAGCCAAAGGACATTAGATTGTGTGGACAGACAGCCAAATAATTTTCTACAAATTTAAACGGCAAGTCTGTGGGCAAGGAGAAAAGGGCCCAGAGATTTGCATTTTGACTGCAAGGTAGCTCCAGCTGAATTAAGATTTTTGAAGGGAGAACTATCAATGTAATCCTATCAGAAAAAAAAAAAAAAAAAGGCTTCATAACAGGGAAACCAGGGAATTGCTGATCGCTGAGTCTGAGTTTTACACTGATTAGATGGATGATACAGAACAGGACTGGGA
The DNA here is from genome assembly GCA_013399055.1 of Ramphastos sulfuratus. Taxonomy (NCBI): domain Eukaryota; kingdom Metazoa; phylum Chordata; class Aves; order Piciformes; family Ramphastidae; genus Ramphastos; species Ramphastos sulfuratus. Next base: position 28,974 of record WBNM01027709.1, on the reverse strand, counting down.
AGCATCTAGCTGAAGATGGTCTTTTTGAAGAGTCAGCATGCCATCTCACATCATCTTTGGAACTTCCATGTGTATTACAACACTGAAAGACTCTTCTTCATGAGCTTTAAACAAAATAATATGGCAATACTTTCTCTACTGATGATTTTTTTTTTCCAAAATGGTAAGTCGATGCAGAGCACCAAGCTCTTCAGAAAAAGGTTAATGTCATCCTCAACAGAAGGCATATGCATTATGTACAGAAGGCAACAACTTGCATTTTGTCAGCCTCTCTGTANTCTATGATTCTATGACTCTAAATCCCTTTCTGTTACATACGCTTAAGACTTAAGACCTGTCCTGTCAATTACAGACTTCAAGCTGAATTGTAAATTAAAGGATGCTGCTGGTCCTGGAACTAGCAGTCTTACGAAAACAACAAAGAAAGTTACTCTGTGGTTTCATTCACATTCTTTGAATAGTCCAAGAAATTTAACTCTTATGCTTTACACACTGTGACCTGGGTCAAACTCTCATCTGTTGGGTTTTCGCGTGGTAGCAGCAACGTTCTAGCTTACCGTGAATTTGAGTGCCCAAATAATGAAACATAATCTCTGCTCTAGTTTCTGTTATCTACACCTAAATCACAGAAGAACTTGAGGCACAGAAGCAGAGTATGTAGCAAAAGCTGCAGAGAAATGCTCATAAAGCTCATAAAATACTTTGAAAAGCAAACCAATTAGATCTCTGATGTGTTGGGATTTAGGAATCTTAAGTGTAGGGAAACAATCCAATAAATCCTTGTTTGATGTGCTTAAACCTTTGAGGTACTTTAGCATTTTAGGCAGAAGCTCAACTGAACACCTGAACTTGTGCTATTGCCAGAAGGAAATGGAGAACAATGGGGATACATAGGTGCAGGAAGTGGTCTCAGGCTCTAGATTCCAGTGTTGTGGTATGTGCCTTGTTAGCACTGAAAAGGCTAAGGATGAGATTCAGTTAAGATCCTCAGGGCAATACTCACACATTATTTATCTTAAAAATGATTAATGCTTTTCATTATTCTTTTGCAGTAGTTCTTCTGGCTAATGTAACATTTAGGATGCAGGACAGCCTGTGTAGCACTTGAAGCAGGCCAGGACACCAGCTCTGAAATTCCTTACCTTAAAATAAAGGAGCACTGAATGTACTAGCTGAAGAGAAACCTTCACTTCTACTCTCTCCTCCACCTCCTTCCTTCAGAAACCAAGCAAATAAAATATCTGCATTGACTCTTTCCTGTTCTTTGAGGACTAGAAAGTCAATGTATTTGTTACACAGCCAGATAGGTCTTTGTTTTATATTAGCTGTAGATATCAACATGATGGATGTCTTAGATACAACATAAAGAGGGCGTAAGAGACTGCAGGCTGTAGCAGAGTGCTCCTTCATTTTCCTCTCTCGCTTTGCCTGTGCCTTTTTATCCTGCATGTGTGTTCTTAGTCATTCTTTGGAGATTAGTTCCTTAAAGAAAAAAAAATCTCAGTTTCCACAGATATTTGTTGGTTAGTTAATTATTCTACAGAGCTTTGCTCTGTAGCTTTAAAGGAAGTAACCCAGACAACCCACAACCTAAAATTTTCCACATATTCAGAGGCAGGGAGGCGAGCTGCTATTAAATATTGTTTTTTATTTTTGCATACAGCAAGCACTGTGCAGTTCCAGCTCTTGGTACAAATCTGTTCATAGTTGGAATATGCATTTTATTAGTGTGGTTTCTTTTCATGGCGAGTAATTGTGTGCCATAACAAAACAACCTAAATGGTGCTTTTTTATGCAATTCAATTTATGATGGAAACTTAGATTAAAAGATTGCTTCTCTTCTTTCAGCTGTTATTACTTACATGAATAAAGAACATTAAGAATATAAAGTGAGGAAAGAGGAGGCATTAACCTATCCACTGCACAGAATTTTGTCTTGGTTTTATCCTATGATCAGAAATTTTGATGGAAATCAAAAGGATTGATTTACTCCCATAAAGGTTATCATTTAAATTTCACACAGCATCAGTGGACTTCTTTTTTTTCCTTACGTTTTCTAAAGTCCTGACATAAAGGCAGAAACACATATTAATATGAATAATCCTCTACCAAATTTTTAAAAGGCCAATATGTTCCTGTTTATACCTCTTGGGGTTTACTTTCATTTCTATCTGAACAGGATCAGTGGATATTAATTGAAAAAAATATGTTCTATTACTAGAAAAATATGGATTTGAGGACCCCAGGATCAATACTTATGCCTGTCCTGTATAACATATGTATCAATGACCTGGAGATGGAGAGGGTAATGTGTACTTTCATGAAGTTGGCAGATAACACCAAACTGGAGGGACCAGTGAACGTGCTCAAGCGCAGGGATGTCATCCAGCTGGACCTAGAGACAGGCTGGATGAATGTGCTAATGGCAACAGTGTGAAATTCTGCCAGGAAAAATGTAAAATCCTGCTCTAGGAAGAGAGAAGCTCATGCAGTGATAAAAGTTGAGCACTGACTGTGTGGGGAGCAGAAAAGGACCTTGTGAACTCTGTAGACAGCAGGCTGCCATGTGCCCCAGCAGCAGCGAAGGCGGCCAACAGCGTAACGGGCTATGTGAATAGGATTACAGCCAGGAGATCAAGAGAAGTGATTATCCTCTTTCTCTTGGCAATCATGAGATGATGTATTATGTACTGCATTTTTCCTCCTCCCTATAAGAGAGATATCGTAAAACTGTGAAGGACCGACAGGACAGTCATAGGTTGAAGCATCAGTCCCGTAAGGGAAAGGTAAAGGACAGGGCTGCTTCAGGCTGGATAAGTGAAGGCTTTGGAATCACTTGAAAGCAGCTCTCTCCTCCCTGCAAGTAGGTCATTGAGAGGACAGCACCAGGCTCTCCAGAGCAGTGCATGGTAGCAGGAGAAGAGATAATGAGCAGAAGCTGAAAAGAGAAGTTCAGACTGGAGAAGAAAACTTCTTTTCCCTACAAGGACAACGTGGCAATGGAACACATTGTCCCAAGATGCAGCCTCTATTCCTGAAAGTTTTTGTGTCAAGTGGGAAAATCCTTGAGCAACAAGGTTTGACCTCTTCCTGCAGTAAGCAGGAGGTTGTACTACAGAGCTGTTAAGGTCCCTTCCAAGCTGAATCTTGCTGCTATTCTATGATCACGTTAAAGGAAAATCAAAGGAAGTAGAGATTCAAGCTTCAGTCAAGACTGTGGAATAGGATCAGTAGCTTGACTTAATGTCTCTTGCAGTTTTTCAAGCAGTCTTGAAAAATAAAATCTCAATTTACAGTTTAATGTAAGTAGCTCCTCACACAAAGGAAACACATCCATACTCGAACGACAAATTAAATGGAATTTTGAACTACTCAGTCTCAAGCCTTGTCCAAAAGCTCAGTAGGTAGAGTAACACAAGGATGCATTCTGTACATTATTGACAATAACAACAACAACAAAAGTCACTTTATTTCATTCCAGTATAAACTCTACTAGCCAAAGAAACACTTTTTTTTTTTTTTTTCTATCATGGACCCTGAGTGTGGACCACTTTATATTAATCTAGAAATGCATGTACTAAGGCAGCTCTTGCTAACAGTAGGAAACCACTGTCTGATAAATCAAGCAACCAGAGTTTGGCTGCTGTAAGATTTTACCAATATAGCTATTTTTATGCTGTACATGCACAGACTTAAGCCATTGCTTTCACTAGGCATTCACAGCTACCCTTGCAGAAATTACTGCCAATCCTCAAACAATGTCCACCAGCTGTAGGTACTTTAAAGTGAAGGAACCTCTTCCAGATCAAGGACTATTATGAACTGATCTGTTGGAACCCTGTCTGACATCCTGTTGATAAACATGGTGTTATAAGCTACTGTAAACAGAGGACAAAACCTGACTCAGACACTGCTTCATCTTCTGTGCCAGGCTGCAGAACATCACACTCAGAAAGGAGAAGATTTTCAGTACAAGTGAAGAGTACTTGCATTAGCTGGTGTTGGTATTAGATATCACATCAGAAGATATTCAAACATCTTCACTGCATGTCTTCAAGCCAGACTTGCTTTTCCAGGCTTTGTAAGAGATTGAAGAGAGTCTGGAAGAGTAGTAATNAGGGGGAGAATCACCTCCCTTGTAAATGAAAAAGTGCATAGGCATACATGAAATTAGACACAGTCTGAAAAGCAGATTTTTTTTAAACAGATATAATGAATTCCTATATTGTTACTAAGCTGAATTTAAGATTCATGCTTCATAAGATTGCAAACTCAAATATTCTGAAGCTCCTGTCCATTGATAATTAAAACACTACCACTGACTAGCAGCACAGAGTAAGTACAATACCCTCCAAATCCTCCAGTGAGTGTATTATTTCTTAGAAGAAAGAGCTCTTTTTCATTTCCTCCCTCCCTTCCATTCTTTCTGTCTTTCCAGAAATCACTCACTATTTCTTATGTCATTTACTTGGATTGGAACAAAGAAGAACATTCTAAATATTTATCTATAGACACCTAACATTGCACTCTCAGCTTTCATAGCTCCAGGGCTAGCTGCAGAGTGTGAAAACTTCAAAGCTAAGGGGTTTAGCTTTAGGTGAAGCCCTAATTCTTGAGAAAATTGTTCAAATTATCTTGCTTTCCAACTTTAGGGAATCTATTGCACAAACTTTCAATCTCCTCCTACCTGTGTGTTGATGAGCTTCACCCAATTCAAAACCCCTCTGCTATCCCAAGCCAGGACCCCAAAACAACCCCTGCCTACACTCTGACTTCTTCTCTCCTGACTTCCTCGCCATATCCACACCCTCACATGCTTTCTGATTCAAAATTACCTCAGTTGCCTTTGCCTAAACCTGGTCTTGGTGGAAGTGAACTGACTGACATTAATTTCCCTAACACCTGCCACACAGAGAAGTATGAAACATCATCCAGTATACAGAAAGTACATAAAGGCATAAATCTAAATTATTTAACAAATCTGCTAGTAAATTATTATGTTTATTCATACACATAATGAGGGATCAGCAATTTATTTTGCTTCATCCATGTGGTAATTGAGATGTTCAAGTCTCATTGTTACCTGGCCAATAGAAAATAATTTGTAATAATCTCAGACCTCACTATTTTACAGGAATGTTCTATTAAACAAACAGTATCTCTGGAGCTGGAATACAAGTCACTCTCTCCTAACACAGGGCTCCACCCACAAAGCTAAAGAGTTAGGATCAGGTTTGTGGCTGCAATTTCTAACCCAGTAAGTTATCATAGAATCATAGAATGGTAAGGCTGGAAGGGACCTCAAGGATCCTCTAGTTCCAACCCCCTGTCATAGGCAGGGACACCTCCCACTAGTACAGGTCACTCAAGGCCTCCTCCAACCTGGCCTTGAACACCTCCAGGGAGGGAGCAGTCACAACCTCCTTGGGCAACTTGTGCCAGTGTCTCACCACNGCAGGTGCAGGACCTTACACTTGGCCTTGTTGAATGTCATGAGGTTGGCCTGGGCACACCTCTGCAGCCTGTGCAGGTCCCTCTGGATGGATCCCTGCCCTCTAGCAAGTCAACTGTGCCACACAGCTTGGTGTCATCTGCACACTTGCTGAGGGTGCACTGATTCCTCTGTCTATTACTTATTGTGCTCTGCCACAGCTTTGTCAGTAGGAAGTTAAGAATAAAAAAGGCCTGAGGAACGACCACTGGTTTTGCACAGGCATAACCTGAGCGATGTGGACATGAACCCTCTAAAGAGCAGTGAGAACTGGAACTTAGTGTCCTTTGCACACACACGAACCAAAAGGCTGTGATACTGCTTGGCACCATTGAAAGAACATAGAGTTCTGCTTCTGTCATTTTTTTAAACGAGGAAAAGGCAAAGATGGTTCTGGTGACTCTCTTGGGAGTATGCAGAGAGCCAGCCTGGACTGGCAGCCCAGCTGAGGACTAATTGCTTGCAGTTTTCAGGCCAGTCTTTAGGGCACACCAGCTAGCTGAGGACAAGCAGCAGTCAGTTGCACAGTTCGTGGCACAGGAACTATCGAGGGCTGCACCAATGGAGCAGTGGAAAGTGCCATAACTGTGCCATCCACAGCCACTGTAACCTAACAACCTTTATGCTGTGGCACCAGCCTTCGTTGTCATCGAACCTCTGCAGGGAACTCAGGTGAGCCACAATTCTCTTTATTTCAGGTTAATTTCAGAGGTTTTGCATTATGGCTTACCAGATGATTGTGAAACTCTTGCAACACCGGCTCCTAAGGCTGTTGTCCCACCTCCGCCGAGCTGCTGAACCAGCATGGGGCTGAGGGCGGTGGGAAGTGCTGCAAAGGCCCTAAAGGTCGGCACCCAACTACTTAAGTCACCTCTGTGCACGTGGTTATGGTTCTTTTTCAACGTAAATAATACTTAAATTGGTGACACTGTGCTAATTTTTTTTTTCCTTCCTAAGCTATTTCTCAAAAAAATTGGCTTGATTAGTTTAACAGAAGACCAAGTAATTGCTTTCCCTTTTGCTGTAGCTCAGGTCTGCGCTCAGAAGCCCTACACGTTCTCGGTCACACACCTGGCCGAGGAAAAGTGCCCATCGCTGTACTTTCAGCCCTTCAGAGCACTTCGCTTCCACCTCGCAGCCCCTAAAATCGGATTCATCGGCTTCCTGAAAATAAACCCGGGCGCCAGCCACGGCGGGGCCGGGAACCGGGGCTCACACTGTGGGGATGTCAGCGGCAGTCACTCGGAAAGAGCGGGTAACGCTTCCGCGCATCCCCTGCGGCCGCTGCGCGACGCCGGGGTCCCGGGAGAAATGCCGGTGCTCCTCGGCAGCGGGATGCGAGGCAGAAGCCCTCGGCTTACCCCTAACCGGAGCCCCGCGGCGCAACGAAAGCGACAGGCACCGGCAGCGTCTGCGGGGCAGCCGGGCAGCCAGTCGTGCCCCCGGCGGCGCGCCGAGCCGCCCGCGCCCCGCCCCACCAGACACGTTCGCCCGGCGCTCAGCCGGGCCCACTCCCTGACTCTCTCCTGCCCGAGGTGGGCGGGCTGGAAGAGAGCCAAGCGGGACGCGGCGGCCATAGGAGGAGAAGGAGGAGGAGGAGGAAGAGGGGGCGGCGCGGCCGCTGAGCTCCCCGCGGTCCGGCAGACAAGGGCAAGCGCACGGGGCGGGGGGGGGNNNCGCCCCAAGACCTGGTGGCGGCGGCGGGCCGGGGTCCGGCTGCTCGTCTGGCTTTGGAACCCGCCTACCCGGCGCTCGCCTGGGGCTTGACGAAGTGTTTGTGAACAGCCCCCGTGGCCCCAGACGATGTCGGAGCCCCTTGGGGAGAGGAGGCAGGCGGAGCCGGGCGGTGGCAGCGGGCGTCAGCTCCGGCCGCTGAGCCGCGGGTGGGACGGCTGGCAGGGACGGGCGTGGGGCAGAAAGTTCTCTGACCCCGTGTGTCCTGGGTGACGAAGGGGAATGGTGAGGATGGCCTTGGAGGTCTAGCGAAGCAATTTTCTTCGGAGAAACCTTTTCTGTAAAAAGCAGAGCGAAAAGTGTAGATAAGCTGCCAGCGTCTCCGGCTGTAGTGGACCTGATCGGAGTTCTCCTCCGTGCGGTTTATTCCAGATTATACGGTGTGTGTCAGTGTGTTGTCGTCCTCCTTTTTTTTTTAACTTTCCGTGCCATCTGTAATTGATTGCATTTCATAGTGTGTGGTCTGATGTAAGTATTGCACAGGAAAACAACTGCAGAGAATATTGTTAAAAGCGTGGTGCAGATACTCCAAGCAGAAGTATACACAGCCGAGGGTGTTGCAGCAGAGGAATAGCTGACGTTGTCCCACAGCAACGTCGTAAGTGACTTTTCGTTGCGGAGTTTCACGGGGTTAATTTTAGAGATCAGGTGTGTAGAAGTGTGTTAGCTACTCGTCTTTTCGTGAGTGCTGTGTATCTCGCTCAGAATCTAGCGTTTTGTTAATGCACTGTATTGAGTCACAGCTTCACTTTCCTCCCTAGCGTAGCAACTACAATGCACGCACATCTTTGATCTGTTAGTGGTTAAATCAGAAATAAGAACCATGCAATTAAAGAAAACGTAGCCCACTGTTCAAAGTGAATCCCGTTTTGTAAATGTTTTTAGGCAAGTCTTTACTGATAGGAAAAAAACGAAGTTGTTTCCTGGCAAAGAGGTGTGTAAATTAAACCTGAAAGACTGTTTGCTGTAGCATAGACTTGGTTGCTCACTTCAGTGTTGCAAATGTGAGTAGAATTAATAAAGGAAATTTGTTAAGATTTAAATAAATACTGGTGGTTATTTAAGAGATAGTATTTCAGATTTTGAGATTAGAGCAGATTACAACTGAGATGTAGTGGCTCAGAGTGATAAATAAAAGTATTACTGAAAGTTTTTCAGGCAGCTCGGAATGTTTAAATAGGAATGTGGTGTCTTTCGTCTTCACCACATCTAAGTTTTGTGTTGCTAGAATTGCTACTTTCTGTGTTAATTCAGGATGTTACCGTGCTCTAATAATTAAAAAGAGCTCACAAGACAGCTTGCAGTGCGTCTGAGGAGTAATTTCTAGTATTTCCAGTAGACGGTAGTGGTATTTTTACCAAATACATGAAAATAACTGCAGAAACTTAATGTATAGAGAAACTGTAGGTAACCGCCAAATATTTTGGAGGTATTGTTTTTGGAGGTATGTCCTTAACCAAGTGTGGTCAAGCATTGCATTCACTATCATGGACTGTTTCATTGTTTCCTGCAGTTGATGTATCTGCACAGCACAGTGCAGCACCATGCAAATATATAAACCTGGAGACTCTACAGAGGCCGAACTATACAGCACAGCAGCACTGCTCCTAGAGTGAGCATTGTTCATTGCTGGGTGAGCTGAGGAGCTTGATTCTGCACATTTTAACTAATGGAGGTAGCATGTGCTGCTGTATGTGACCTCTTGTGCCTGTTTCCGGTAGAGAAAGCTAAAATAAATCTTTCATGGCAATTCCCCTGTTTCTGGGTTGATACCTTTCTTTTTTCCATCACCTCAAGACTGAGAAAGGGACATACTTATGGGTTATTTTAGGGTATAGTTTTCATTGAACAGTATCTCTTTCTCTTGTCTACATGTATATTTCTGTTAATGTGTGTGTAAACTGGATGTAGCTTCGCTCTGATCAAGTGGAGCTTCCTTTTTCAGCAGAGTTTTTTTTAATCAAAGTCAGTATTTATTTTCTACTACTAAAGGAAACATCGAGCTGAATAAACACAACATTGTGTATCTCACTTGAAATAGCAGATTTCCCTGGATGGAGTAGAAGCTGTGAACATAAAAACAAACAAAAGTTTCAGTGTCCACGACACTAGCTGAAGCTCTTGCAATTTTAAGGTAAATGTCAAAACATTTTCAAAGCATAGCAAATAAATAAAAATCACAGGAATAACAAGAGGAAATAAAGTTTGTAGGGAAAGGATGGGCAAAGATACTGGCAGTGTAATAGCGAGTCTGCCCAGTCTGCTTGGGAGTCTTTAAATAATGTGTTAGTGAAAGGGTCAGTTTCCTTTTAACTGAAAGGATCTTCCTTATTTTTTTTCACCAAATATTTATGAGATTGGAAGATGAATCTTTGGCTGAGCTAAGCTGGGATGGTAATTATTCAAAGGAGACAGTGTAAGGAAAGCAGGCAGAGGTGTTGGGGCTGTTGCTACAATTGTGCTGAAGGCAGATGTGGGAGATACTAACTTGTCAGGAACAGATTTATGTCAAGACTTGAAGGAACACTTTGTGCTCAAATTGTTTTTCACAAGGAAATCTTTCTGTATCATATTAGAATCCTAACTGGCTTTCTTTGTACATTGTAGGTGTTTATTTACACATAATTTTAATTTGTGAGAGATGTCACAAGCATCCTCGTACCAAAGAGCTGGTTCTTAGTGCATGAGAAATGTTTTTTTTTGCCAATAAATTGGGAAGGCTATTTCTTGACAGAGATGGATGTTGTCCATATCCCATTTACTAGAGGTTATGAAATGCAAGTACATTTAAGTGTGATATTTTATTGACCTCTAGAAAGCAGGTATTCTGTTGAAAAGAAAGTCATTCCCAGAAACTCCTGGGTTTTGTTAGTTGTATTAACATATAACGTAAGAAACACTTCACAGTAACAGCATAGTTTGCAACAGGATGATTTGTTGTCTTAACCTAGATAAGGTAGTTCCTTACTGTGTGCTAAGCATTTCAGAGGTACAGCGTTGTGAGGTTGTAAAGGACAATTGACATTATTGATGCCAAAGACACAACTGCTGGAAAGTGCCGATGTCCAGTCTTAGTGCTCCAGGCAGAAATGGTCACTGATTCATGGGGTGCTTCTATTAAATGCATGAATGCATGTGCTCAGGCACTCAATTCAGAGTAACCTTTCAGGGTAAGGTTGACCCACTTCATTTTTTACCCAGGTAGCCATTAACCCAGGACTTTTAATGAAATTCAAGCATTTTTAAGCTTCAAAATGCCATCTGTCATCCTTATCAAACTTACCACATTAATAACGTTTCTGTTAGTCTTTTGACTTTCCAAAAAGCCCACTGACACCTCTATCTTCTAAATAATGCTCAGTTTTATAAATTTCCAGTCCACTGTCCTGCTGTCTGAACTAGCGATGATGATTGTGGAAGGGATCCGCTGCATGGAATCACAGTCGTACATGGGAAGGTCATACAGGGCTGCATGGAGAACACTGGAAATGTGGAGAACACTGATGGGAGGGTTATGGAGGTTTAATAAATTTGGCAGAGAACTTTAACCTTGCTTGCTGTAAACACAGCACCTGTTCTTCTACTGAGAAGTGGAGTTAATGCTTTCCCATCTTTCCATTTCTGTAGCCATTTAGATAAACACACAGCATTGGGGTATCACAGTGATAGACCTGTTAGGCCTGTGCATCAAGCACAGTTGACTGCCTCAAGTGGGTGCACGATGCGGGAAACTAAACTCAGAATGTGCCATGAGAAGATACTTCATCAATTTAACAGTCATTAAGATTTCTGACTCTTAATAAGCTTACTGCTTGTAATCCTAGAACAAACATGATACATGAAGACATAAAGACATAAGTTTGATTTATCTGTTGCATTTGGGTACCATTTAAACACTGGAAAATAATAGAGATGGAGATAATTAACATTTAGAACTTCAAAAGCTATTTAAATACTGTCATAAATCCATTACAGTCTTCAGACTCAGTTTATAAGTAGTCAGTCCAAACATAAAGTAATATTTCAGATGCTCTGTGGAGTAATTCTGTGCAATACAGATTTGTCAGCAACTAACACAACTCTGAGGGGTAGTTGGAAAGAGATGATTAATAACAACTGTCATGTTGCATCATTCAGGCACTTAAATTCATTTTGAAGTTTTGCTGCCTCGGGAGAAAAAGAGATTTGGTAAAACTTGGAGGAGAAAGATCAAATCCTGACATATTATCAGGAGCTGTTCCAGCACCACACTCACTATTGGCTTGTAGCCCAGGCTGTTGTGACACTGTGGTTCTGGGCACACATATAGTCACCCAGTCCTCTGGCTTTTGCAGTGGAACTGATTCAGCTCTGGCCAGCCTAGAACTTGGGGAGAGCAGAAATATTTTTACCTGTTCTTACCCAGGTGCCATTTCTAGCCTTTAAAATCTACTGTGTCTTCAAACTGCCAGAGAAGGCAACAAGATGGTCAGAGAGCTGGAGCACCTCTCCTGTGAGGAAAGACTGAGGAAGTTGGGGCTGTTCAGTCTGGAGAGGAGAGGGCTCCAAGGTGACCTTATTGTGACCTCTCAGTATCTGAAAGGGGCCTACAAGAAAGCTGGGGAGGGGCTTTTTAGGCTGTCAGGTAGTGATGGGACTGGGGGGAATGAAACAAAGCTAGAAATGGGTAGATACAGACTGGATGTTAGAAAGAAGTTCTCCAGTGTGAGGGTGGTGATATCCTGGAATGGGTTGCCCAGGGAGGTGGTTGAGGCCCCATCCCTGAAGGTATTTAAAAGGCCAGGCTGGATGAGGCTGTGGACAGCCTGCTCTAGTGTGAGATGTCCCTGCCTATGGCAGAGGTGTTGGAGCTGGATGATCCTTGTGGTCTCTTCCAGCCCTGACTGATTCTATGTTTCTGTGCTGGCTTCATTCAAATCCAAGTGGACTTCCTCCATATTCCAGTATATTTCTGGGATGTGTTGCTGATAACCTGTGAATAGAAACTGTAGCTTTGTTAGTTCTGTGAACAGATGTCTGTGTGCCTGAGCAGCGAGCAACGGTTCTAGGTTTCAATCTGTATGAGTTTCTTCTCTACAGCATTATTGATATAGCTGCACAACTCCTTTTGTGGCTGTTGGAATTTGTGGATTGGATAGCTATGGGCTGACCATGAAAGAGAGTCTGTAGGCCAGAAGAAGCAGACTGAAAGAACCAACACATTTCCTTTCAGCTGTCTCGGTTAAATGAGCATACTTGTTAGTTTTTGCTTCACTACATAAACTGTATGCCTTGTTCCCAGCTGCTCTCAAATATTCAGCTAGCAGCGCTGATTTCTGTTATATTTAATGTGTTGGGGTTTTTCTCTTTTTCTTTTTTTTTTTTTTTTTCTTTTTTTTACCTTTTCCACACAGGAATAGGAATTCATGTCAAGAGAATGAATTGTGGTGCAGTGAGCACTGTTTAAATTTGGTACCGAAGGCTTGCTCACAAACCAGGTTACCAACTTGCTTTGTAATTGTTCTGGGCTATGCTTTGTGTACTGTTAATCACTTGAAAAAGCTTTAACTTTCTGGTATTTGAATTGTTTCATGCTTTCACTGTTCGTGAAATTGCAAGTGGCTTTATGTGATGCAGTAAAATTGAGTGAGAAGAGTGTGGGTATCCTTGTAGTTCTGGTCTTTTGCTTTGCATGAGCTGAAGAGGACTGCTTGTGATGATGTTAGGAGAAAGTTCTTTACAGTGAGGGTGATGAGGCACTGGCACAGGTTGCCCAGGGAGGTTGTGGCTGCTCCCTCCCTGGAGGTGTTCACGGCCAGGTTGGACGAGGCTTTGAGTGACCTGTACTAGTGGGAGGTGTCCCTGCCTATGACAGGGGGTTGGAACTAGATGATCCTTGAGGTCCCTTCCAACCTTACCTTTCTATGATTCTATGATTACCTTTGAGACAAAGCTTTATCTGTTCCCCCTAGAAAACGAAAGTCTGGGTTGAGGACTGAGAGAGAAAATCACTTAGAAGCAATGATCTGCTGTATCTTTGGTGGCTTTGATTACTTTTTATGTCTGCCCTTAGTCATGTATGTCTGAGGCACACTGTGGACCTTTTACTTAAAAAGAAACTTCTAAGAAAACCATTGCTTTTGTAATGACTGTTACAGTTTGTGTTCAAGCACAGAGCAACTCCAAGGACTATATCAGATGTTAAGTAACTTGGCAGAATGCAGCGCAGTAAGGACTCCATGAGCCCATCTGTACTTCACAGCACGTGTAGATCACACCTAGTGGTCTGTACCTGGTCTAGTCGTGGCTGCTGTAGAACCTAGGTACATGCTTGCCACTCTGAGCTGAGTCACCAGAAGGAATGATGGATGGCACTCTTGCTCCAAATAATACCAGTGTTCCAGTCTGCTGGTCTGGTATGTATGGAAGAACTGTTCTGACTTGTGGCCACGAAGTTAGAGCAATCGGATCAGAGAGAGTGCGGGAGTACCAAGGTACCTTTCATCTGCGATTTCTGACCTCTGGAGAGCAGCAGTGAGTTTCTAAGTCTACTGATGCTGGGTGGTGGTGGTAACAAACATTGCACAAGAGACAGGCTTGTTACGTGATACTGGCCCTCTGCGTGCTGTCCAGTTCTGCTGGTGCAGGACAGTGGGTACAGACTGCAGCCTGGGATAAGCAGACGTGGCCCCTCCATCTGCCTTGGAGGGAGGCTGTTTCTTGTGGAACCGTGTGGTGAGCTCTGATATCTCCCAGCATTAAGGTGTATTTAATAAGAGTGGCCATATCAGTACAGAAGCAATTTCAGAAAAAGCAATTACTGTTGCAAAGCAGTCTGTGTCTCGTTACTGCTGGTTTTAGTTACTTATATTACTTCACTAGCTAATTTTCTTAAAATAATAGGTAGCTTTGAGAGCATTCATTTCTTTGCTAGTACTGGACACTTTTAAAAGTGACATATCATTTATCCACCACAAGGTGCACACAAGTCTGTTAAGTACTGTGGATACTGCTTGATTGTTCTTAAGACTTTGGCTGACCACAGGGGTGCTTGCAGTGACATTAAGGAAGGGTGACATTCACCTGTGTTAAGTGATGCAGGAGGCCTGGCCAGCTTGCATCAGAGCAAGGAGCAGAGGAAGAATACTTGTATGAAAATGCTTTATATATCATTATTTTTCCAGGGTTATTGCATATAACAGTGTAGAACCTTTATCCAGCACACGAGAGAATCAACCAATACATTGTGCTGTTGTATCTTTGATCCACGTTATGGCACAGATGAATGCACTTAATGCCATGAGCTAAAAAAATTAAGCTGTTGCACCCATGCATTTGTTGTAGCCTGTTCTATTGTATTTCTTCAATTACTGAAAAAAAAAAAAGTTATTAAAGTAACCCAAGACCTTGTGAAAATCATTGCAGGTCCCTTTTCCTCTCCTGTTCTAGTACTGCTGGCAGAGGTCTCTCTCTGTAAAAAGTCCAAGTGAGCTTTGTGGATCTTATGGCAATAAAAGTCCATCTGTTAAGAAGAGAGAACATAAGATTTAGGAAGGGAGGTTCCTGGCAAATTGTTGACATTGGTGTTGACATACAGAAGCCATCTATGATTCCATATTACAGTGTATATAAAAAAATCATAGAATTGTCAGGGCTGGAAGAGACCACAAGGATCATCCAGTTCCAACCCCCCTACCAGGGGGTAAGGACACCTCACACTAGATCAGGTTGCCCAAAGCCTCATCCAGCCTGGCCTTAAACACCTCCAGGGATGGGGCTTCCACCACTTCCCTGGGCAACCTCTTCCAGTGTCTGACCACCCTCATGGTGAAGAACTTCTTCCTAACATCCAGTCTGAATCTACCCACTTCTAGTTTTACTCTGTTCCCCCCAGTCCTATCACTACCTAACGCCCTAAAAAGTTCCTCCCTAGCTTTCCTGTTAAGCCCCCTTCAGATACTGGAAGATCACAGTAAGTTCTCCTTGGAGCCTTCTCTTCTCCAGACTGAAGAACCCAAGTTCTCAGCCTGTCCTCATAGGAATGCTCCGGCCCTCTGATCATCATCTCTTATGTTCTCACTTTTTACTGGCCATGTAGTTGGAAAGCATTTGTAACCTACTAGGGTGATGTTCACTGAATTTATTGACTCAACCTGTGGAAAAGTTGCCAAAACCCAGCCTGCCAGAGAGAATGCAGACTACATATGGGGTGGGGTGTGGAAGAACACCTTGGAAGTCTGCTGTGTTAGTGTCCATAGTGACCATGAGGCAGAAGGCAACTGGTTATTTGCAGGGGTTTGTTTAGGAGGCTTTCTTGTTTTCTCCATTTTCATTAACAAAACCAAATACTACCACGATGGTCCATAGCTTACTGGGCACATAGTCAAATTTCAGCACATCTTTAACAGAACAATGAAGATTTTTTTCCTACCATAAAATAGAAAAGAGGCATCCCCATTACTGAACTGTATGTTTCTTTATTGTGTGTTTCTTCAATGTGTCTAGCCTTTAACAGACCTAGCAAAATTACTTCCTTCATTTAGCTCTTCTAACTGAATGTTGTATTTTAGTTTTGGGTAGGATTTCCTCAGTTGTGTACGTTGGAGAAATTATAGGAGGACTGATGGAAGCTTCTTTTGCAGGACTAATGGTAAGTCTTTGTCTCCTGCCACGTCATTGTGCTTTGGCACCATGTCTCCCATGAGCACTTGTGAAACCCTGCATCCATGGTGTTGCTTCATATCCTAATAGATTGGTATTTTCCAAATGCTGAGATAGATGATCTTCAAAAATGTTATTAAAATTTCTGGTCAGAAACAGCATGGTTGTTCACAAGCTGTGGCTTATGGAGCACTTCCAAGCAGCACAGACTGAAGTCAGCTCAGGGAAAGTGCTGAGCTGTGCTTGGCTGGAGGAGGCAGCCTGGGCTTCAATGGCCTGTTCAGCAGCCTGCGAGCACAGCTTCCTTCTGCACCATTCCTGTTCTCTCTGGCCACCTTCCTTGGGCTGCAAGTGAGCAGAAAAAAAAATTGAATTCTCCCAGAGCTGGTGGTAACATATGTGAACTCAGCAGTCAGTCTTCTCCTGATACCAGAGCAGGAGATGCAGCACATGATAAAGCCTGCTTGAAGTGTCCCTAGGAGTGTAAAGCTGTAGAAGCTAGCGGAGGCATGACACCAGTGGAGGCTGACACTTGCTAATAGACAATAGCAGGAAACCTGAACGAGCAGCCATGCTTCCAACCTTACCATTCTATGATTCTATGACTATAGCAATTACTGGAGAGCAATGAGGCATCTTCTTGGTAAAGGTGAATGTTAGTCTGTTCCATTTTGTTGGTGCAGTCGGTAGCACAGGTGACTGGCGACCGTTTGTAGGTGCTGTACTCACACGAACAGTGCCAGAGGAATCAAGATGTTCAAATAGCCTTGATAAAAACCTGCTGAAATACACTGAAGAGGCCAGCACTGGTTATTCACCTTACATAAGCTTTCTGGCATGCATTAAGGGGCTGAGACATGAAGAGCAGACAGTAGTTCCTAACACTGCAGGTCAAGGATGGAGAGTATGTATTTCTAAGTAAACAACACAAACCTTTTCACATGTTCTGCATTATAAATAGTTCCTTATTGGCAGCTGTTGGCTTCTTACCCCTACTGCTCTTACCATTCGTTCCTTTTGTCTTAGCAATGCACTTCAGTTAATACAGAAAAGGATTTATGTTATGCTTTGTGTTGTTTTGTAATTAGAAACAGTGAAAACAAAGACGATCACTCATATTCCATTGACTTTTTTCTTCACACGTGCATCTGTGTCTGGTTGGTGAGGGATATTTGCATCCTGATGGCTTCTTTTTCGGAGGATGGGACCTTACTGGGCTACTTTCTGCTGACAGTGTTAGAATTTTTGCATGTATTTTATGTAGCATTGGTATTTCTGGCTGTTGGTTCAAAGATGTATCTATGCTGGCTCCCCATCCTCTCCTTACTACCAGCAAGTCACTGTGTGGGACACAGTCAGTGAATTATAGTAAGTTTAAGCAGATGTCGAAATGGGAAAGAAGTGCCGCATGGACCATTAGAAATAACTACCATGGGATTTAGAAGACCCACATCAGTAGTGTTTCCATTTCAGTTACTGAAAGTTAGGCATTGAAAAGCTGTGAAGGAAATTCAAACCAGTCTCTCCAAGTTTTGCCAGAGTTACTCAGAATCACTTGTTGCCAGATGCTGATGCTGAATGTGAGAGAAGAGCAACCACTACAGGGAGGACTGATTTTCTGAAATGACCCCATGTCAGTTATCACTGCCGTTGTTGCAAAGGTTTATTAATGCTCTGTGGACTGTTCTACGTTTTTTAATTACAAACAAGCAGGTAGAAATGATGCTTATGAGGAAAGTCTGTCTCACCTATCCTGATAGCTCTGGGAATGTTTATTATCTCTTCTATTTGTGAGTTTAATGTAACAGAGAAAAAGGAACTGTAGAATCGGTCATAGGGTTGAAGTGAAAGATTTGGTCTATCTTTTCCCAAGCAGTAAGCAGCAGCTGCTGGAAGCAGCTTGTGGCTGAGAACAAAGCTGTATCCCTGGTCATGAGTGCAAGGAGATCTCTGCAGTGAGCTCAGAAGGACCTCAGCCATACCTGAGCCTTTAGAGGCTGTGCTCATGCCACTGGTTTTCAAACCATAGCAGAAACACTACAGCTGTTCTGTTTTGTTCTGTTCTCTTTTGTTCGTTTGTTTATTTGTTTGTTTTAGTTCTCTTTGAACTCAAGCATTTGGTGGTGGTTTTGTGCTCTTAGTTGTTAGGCAGTATTGGAATTAATAATAAGGCAGGTGCTGCTTGTACTTCGTAACTGCTGTATCCAGCCCTATTGCTCAGGGAACCTACAAGCAAGGCTATTCCTCTTCAAGCAGTTCTTTTTAGCAGCAGCGCGAGCTGAAAGGGCATGAATTAAAGATTCATGGCTGAATACGAAGTCAGGCTATTAAAATTATCTGCTGATCAAACCTCCTTGAGAAGTTCTTTATTAAAGTAGTGAAAACCCAGCACTATATTGACTAAGCCTATGTAAAGGCTTCAATGGTAGGTGCTGCTGGAGGAATCTGTCATGCGTCCTGGGGTCTGGTTTGCTGATTATTGTATGACCCAGTTGGCAGCAAGCCTTTTGTGTGAGGCAGAGGATGATAATCCCCTGAACATCCACTTTGCTAAGTAATTGAAATACAATGCCAGCATTATTTGTGACAGATATGGATTAAATAACCTATTGCTGCCAAGTTGCATGATAAAAAGAACAACTTCTTTCCATCATAGAACTTCCTTGTGTTTGTCATCAGCAAGCTGAGCCTGAGAAACTCCACTTTCTGGTAAGATCTGAAGGAGGGTTTCTAGTCAAGGTGTCAGTAGGCACATCTTGTCAATCACTAGCAGATCTGCTTATTATGAAGTTTTCCATACCATACTGGAAACCTGTTTGCTCAGTTAAGCACATGTTCAGAAAACTCAGACTGTGGTATCAAATTCATTTAATAGTCATTTTCAGAAATTCAGGGAAACTTAACCAAACAACCTAAGTGGGTATTCTCTTAGATTATCTTAATATATTAACTTTGGTCTCTGACACACTCCTGCTGGAAGCAGGTATCTCTTCACTGGCTTCAGAATGGCTAAAAGCTCACCCTTCAGAAAAAGGGAAATCTGGCAGGCCCTAAGTGCAAACCATTCTCTGCAAATCCTCTGCTCTGCTGATTCCCTCTCTGCAAAGTTCATGTGAGTATCTGGTGTGATTAGACTGATCTCCTTTCCCCTCTTCTAATTTCCCTGTTGTCTGAACTCTGCCTGAAAACTGGATTGGCACGTGGTCCCTTACTTTTCAAATTACTTGTGGCAGCTGTTCATAAAAGAGCTGAAGCCAAAGCATTTTGTATCTGTTGTTAAGTATTTTATTTTCCAGACTGAAAACTGAATACTGTGCTTGTCATTCTTAATTACTTTCTGGCATGTTCCTGGGTGTTTTGTAGACTGGAAGATATGTTTGGTTTGTTTATTTTTTTTTAGCTTTTCTTTAAAACACAGCTAAAATGCCTCCATAACTAGGCTAATAAAAATAATATTCTGTGAAGTGGAAGAGTATTTGGATTTAAAAAAAAAAAGTGTGGACATATTAACTTGTTCCTTTCAAAAGAGTAACTTAATTTGTCTCTCATTATCATTAAGCAGTTTATATTGAAGGAATGAGGCTGTTACATTTCATAACTGGAAATTGGTCATCAAGTGTGTTTTATTATTTGCAGAGCATGTATGTGTGTGATTCTTGGGTTTTTGTTTTTTTTTTTTCCTTTCAGGTACTCTATAAACTGTGACTTGTTTTACCAAAGGAAAATGTGGTTGCATACCAGATTTTATACATGCAAATTCATAAATGCACATGTATACAGGAGCAGATTTAAAGTTCTGACCCTTGAGATAAGCTACCAGCAAGCTACAGTAACGCTTCTGAGACTGGTGGGAAATTAAAAGTGGGTCAGTGAAAAATTGAGAGCTTCCCAAATGGCATTCCCTTTGCTTCTTGAGATTTATTTTTTTTTCTCTCTTTTGGCTGTCATTGGCTTCTTGACTACTGGGAGAATGTGCCTGAGTATCAGAAACCTATTCTCTCCCCAGAAAGCTGCAGTTCCTGACTCAGAAGGTAAATCCTAAGAGTCACTACAACTAAGAGTGACAGAGTTTGTAAAGGTCATGTCAAAACACAGGCTGCTGATAGATTCAGATGTGAAATGCATTTGAAGGCTGTGGCTGGGGATTAAAGGGAAATGCAGTCTGTTTAACACTGATTAATTGGGAACAACCTAGTTTCTCTGCTGTGGGGGCTGTGGCGTATGCTGTGGTGTGGGGTGCCTGAGCTTCATCCTGGGCTGGAATCAAGGTGTTCACTGGACTAGTACAATTTACCCCACAGCTGCCTGGTATCCGGAGAGGCTGACAGACCCTGTCAGGGTCTTCCCATCAAGAAGGAATAGTCCTTCCAGGAAGAGATGCTCCTTCGGCAGCATCTCACAGCCAGGTTGATTTTCGCCAAGCATGAGCCTCTACCAGCCCCATGTACCAAGAGTCAGCTTTGTTACAGGGCTGGGTCTAGAGGTAGCATTGGAACAGCCAGAACCCTGGGCAAAGGGAGACGTTGGGATCTCTTAGTCACCTGCAAGGTGGTTTATATATCCAGTGACAGGGGAGCTGAGAGCTCTACAGCCAAGGGCAATGCAATCAAAGGCAAGTAGGCAGGAAAGAGTGGGCAGGATTTAGCTGTACCAGTAGACAGGAAATGTGACCTCATGGTGGCTGGCCTGTTTGGGCGATACTGTGAGTTTGTTAAAGTTGTTGAAGAGCACTCACATGGTGTATCAAGTGTCTGCAGCGAATACCTGAATCATTTTCCTTCTATAACAACTCTTCTATGATAAGCCTAAAACCCTAATTCAGCCACCTCCGTTTGCTTCAATGGCATGTGCAGAATTTCCCTGGTATGTACTGTCTGCTGTGATAAACAGCAGCAGAGGCTTTTGCCTCAGGTGGCAGTAATTTATTACTAACACGGTGGCACTGCCATAGTTTGCAATTCAGTCAGCTGTGCTAAACAAATACAGAGATACCTGCCCTAGAGAACTGGCAGGCACCATTCCTGCCAGGAAGGGCAGGATAATTTATGGTGCTGAACAAAACAAATAGTCACATGCGGCTGTGCCGCCTAACGATTACTTGTGCTTTTAATATGCTTTTTTGGTTGGCCACATACCTGCTGAAACCTGGCACTCCCCATTATTAGTTGCCTCTTTTTGCCTTACTGAAATAAATGTAGGAATTTTTTTTTTTTTTTAAATTTCTGAAATCTGAGGTTTTATAGGTGCTTTGAATATAGCCCGATGAGGTATGGCAATGGAGGTATCATTAAATACAACATTTAGAGTAGAGACAGTGGATCTTTCTGTGCATGGAAATATATAAGCTTTTCATTACAGGCTTGCGTCTTGCTGGATGAAATAAAGTAGTAATTTTTCTGGAAAAGTAAAATTTTTCAAGAAACCAAGCCAGTTAATAATTTTGGTTTGAATCAGACAGTTTTGTTTCTTAGAAGTAGCTGGGACTGTATAGCTCATGCATGGCTAACTGGTTAAAGACATTTTCAATAATAATAAAAAAAAACCCACATCAACAACAACAACAACCCCAAAAAACAAAACCATTTTTTCAGTCTAAAATGATTTTAATGACTAAGCTAAATAAAATCTATTTCAGATAGTAAGTTACATATTTTCAAATGTATTCAAATACGTTTGAATATACCTTTTTTTTTTTTCAATTTGCCTAGCAGTATGAATTGACTAAAAAAAAAAAAAATTAGTCCCCCTCTAGCACTATGTATTAATATGAATATAGCTAAGAAATTTTTTTCATCACACCAGAAGTATCTGTTGCTAAACTGGTTTTTGCTGTTAGGCAAGCTACTGTCAGTTGTCTTGTATAGAGAGGGCAGTGCTTTTATCACACTAATAAGGGTATTAAGATACCTTGAACAGGGAGAATTCTACTAAGTGATTATTTACCAATGCTATGTGCAAGATTATAATCATAGAATTGACCAGCTTGGAAGAGACCTCCAAGCTCATCCAGCCCAACCTAGCACCCAGCCCTAGCCAGTCAACCAGACCAATGCACTAATTGCCCCATCCAGACTTTTCTTCAACACCTCCAGGGATGGTGACTCCACCACCTCCCTGGGCAGCCCATTCCAATGCCAATCACTCTCTCTGTCAACAAC
>WBNM01027707.1:0-25645 GCA_013399055.1 Ramphastos sulfuratus | reverse complement strand
AGGTCTGTAGACTCATTCAAAGCTAATAACTTACAAATCATGGAATTGTTTTGGTTGGAAAAGCTCTCTGAGATCACCCAGCCCAGACACCAACCCAACCCCACCACGGCCACCAAACCCTGGCCCCAGGTGCCATGGGCACAGCTTTCTGCAACACCTCCAGCCATGGGCACTCCACCACCTCCCTGGGCAGCCTCTGCCAATCCCTCACCACTCTGGCACCAAAGACATTTTTCCTCCTCTCCAACCTAACCCTCCCCTGGCACAATTTCAGGACATTTCCTCTCCTTCCATCACCTGAGCCTAGGGAGCAGAGCCCAACCCCCAGCTGCCTGCAGCCTCCTCTCAGGGAGCTGCAGAGAGCAATGAGCTCTGCCCTCAGCCTCCTCTGCCCCACACTGCACACCCCCAGCTCCCTCAGCTGCTCCTCACAGGACCTCTCCAGCTTTCTTGGAGATGCCACTGCTTTTATTAAACTTTTGCTACTTGTTTGGTGCTTATTCCCTTCCCAGAGCCCCACTCCTCTGCCCCATCCTGCTTTACACATAGAAGAATCATAGAATGGCCTTGGTTGGAAGAGATCTTAAGAGATCTTCTAATCCAGCCTCCCTGCCATGGGCAGGGACACCTCTCAACTACACCAGGCTACTCAAGGCCCCATCCAGCCTGGTCCTGAACATCTCCAGGGGGCATCCACAACCTCTCTGGACAATCCATTCCAGAGTCTTGACAACCTTGCAGTGAAGAATTTCTTCCTAAGATCCAATCTAAACCTATTGTCCTTCAGTTTAAATCCATTTTCCCTTGTCCTATCCATGCACACTGTTGTAAAAGTCCTTCTGCAGCCTTCCTGTAGGCTCCCTTCAGGTACTGGAAGTTGGACCTGTTGAGCTGTGAGTTCTGAAGCAGAGAGCTGCAGCCCTCCATGTGCTGGTGAGTTTGGTCACACATTTCTAGCAGTGTGTTTTGGTGCCCAGGAGGGGCAATGCCATTCTGGGGTGCATTAGAGGGGTAGGAGGTCAAGAGAGGTTCTCCTGTCCCTCTGCCCTCCTGAGGCTGCATCTGGAGTATTGTGTCCAGTTCTGGGCCCTCCAGTTGAAGAGGGACATAGAACTGCTGGAAGAGTCCAGTACAGCCACAAAGACCCTGAAGGCAGTGGAATATCTTCCTTACAAGGAGAGCCTGAGGGAGCTGGGGCTCTGCAGCCTGGAAAGGAGGAGCCTGAGGGCTGCCCTCATTCATGTTCATAAATATGTAAAGGTGAGTGGCAGGAGGCTGGAGCCAGCTCTGCTGGGTGATGCCCACTGACAGCACAAGAGGCAATGGTGGAAGCTGAGGCACAGGAAGTGCCATGGAAACATGAGGAGGAATTTTTTCCCTGTGAGGGTGACAGAGCCCTGGCACAGGCTGCCCAGGGGGGCTGTGGAGTCTCCCTCTCTGGAGGTATTCAAGACCTGCCTGGATGTGTTCCTGTGTGAGCTGCTCTGGGTGCTGCTGCTCTGGCAGGGCTTGGACTGGCTGAGCTTTGGAGGTCCCTGCCAGCCCCTGACACTCTGTGATTTCCACCACTGCCACGGGGATAGAGAGGATCAGTGCAGTGGGGAGCAGTGGGAACTGAGTTCAGATTAATAACACCCTCAAGTCTGAGCTCACCACACTGGACACCATGCTCTGGTCCCCCAAGCAAGCCTCATTTCCCTGGGCTCTTCCCTTCCTGCTCAGTGCCTGCACTCCCACTGCAGGCATTTAGGAGTCAGCCAGCAGACAGCACTGACAGCAGCAGCACATGGCTGAGAAGTAAAAGGGGGAAATACTTAAGCAAATGAACCACTGCTTCACTCAGCAATCTTACAACAACACTCCAAACATTCCCTGGCCCCAATTCTGGAAAAGCAAGAGGATATTTCTGTCCTTGTGCCCACAATTAGTACAAATGGAACAGCACAGCACAGTCTAGCAGTGACCAGTCCTGTCTGTGCCAACACCAGCAGGCAGCATGGCTCAGCTGGAGATCTCCAAACCAAACAGATGGTGCTGAGGACATCACACTTGAACCAGATCCATTTCTGCTGGTGTTCTCTCCAGATCAGTTCTACTTCTGCACCATGGGCCAATCAGATTGTATCTTCTAATTCAGCTTCATTCAGGAGTCTGGTTCATGAGTCAGAGCTCTCTACAATGTGAATCTGAGCCTGGCAACTGGGGACAAGCTGCTCCTGCTGGGAGTATCACAGAACTGTTTGGGTTGCAAAAACCCTCTAAGATCACTGAGTCCAACCAGCAACCCAACCCCACCATGGCCTTCAAACCCTGTCCCTAAGGGCCATGGCCACAGCCTGAGGTCTGTAGACTCATTCAAAGCTAGTAACTTACAAACCATGGAATTGTTTTGGTTGGAAAAGCTCTCTAAAGGTCACCCAGTCCAGTCACCTACCCAGCCCCACCATGGGCACTAAAGCATGGCCCCAAGTGCCATGGCCACAGGTTTCCTGAACACCTCCAGCCATGGGCACTCCACCACCTCCCTGGGCAGCCTCTGCCAATCTCTCACCACTCTGGCACCAAAGACATTTTTCCTCCTCTCCAACCTAACCCTCTCCTGGCACATTTTGTGGCCACTTCCTCTTCTCCTACCACCTGATACTAGAGAGAACACTAACATTACTTTCCCTGATTTCTAACAGACTTCTTCACAGACCTGTCTGAGAAGCTTTGGGTTGCTCTGAATTGTGGCAGGCAGGGAAACTCCTCTTGGGAGTAAACAGCAGAAGGACCTAATGTGCACACAGCACTCTTTTGAAAGCACCAAACTAAAGGCAAGCTCCTTTCAACCTGTCAAGTCAAAGCAAACCACTCCTCAGCTCAAAGTGCAAGCCTGGTTATGCAACACAGTCACTTTTAAACTCACTCCTACAGCAGAGATTTAAAAACTCAGGGAACTGTTAAGTAGATAAAGATGGAATCCCAACAGAAAAAGTACTTCAAGGAGTGGCATTTTCCCACTGACAGACACTAGAACTTGTTGCATCAGCCTGTTAAAATCCATCAACCTCCTGCAGGGCTTGGTAGAACAGTTCAGGAATGTGTCTGCTTATCCAAAATTGGTATTACTTAACTCAGTGTCAGGTTGCAAATCAGGGTTAGCACCACCTCTGAAGACAAAGTCCTAGCAGTTTAGATTTCACAGGCTCACAGGGTCTGAGGGGTTGGAAGAAACTTCCACAGATGGAGTCCAAACCCCCTGCCAGAGCAGGAGCAGACAATCCAGGTCAGGGCACACAGGAACACATCCAGACAGGGCTGGGAAGGCTCCAGAGAAGGAGACTCCATAACCTCTCTGGGCAGCCTGTGCCAGGGCTCTGGGACCCTTACAGTCAAGAAGTTCTTTCTCATGTTGAGGTGGAACCTCCTGTGCTGCAGTTTCCATCCCTTGCCCCTTGTGCTATCCCAGGGCACAAGTGAGCAGAGCCTGTCCCTGTCCCTTCCTTCAGCCCTCAGATATTTCTGCACATACAAAATCTCAGCTTCTGACACTCAGGGCCAGTGACTGCTCTCTGCTATGAAGTGTTTTTGCTCATGTCCCCTGTCTCTTAACCCAAGAAAGAAGATTCCCATTCCCAAACCTTGAGCCAGTGTCACATGCCTCCAGTTCTCCTGGACTCACTGTGTTCTTGTACTGGCAAGAAGCTTTCTAGTTGAAACTCTATACCACACTTACAACAAAATAATTCCCTCTGTGCTTACAGTGAAAGCCCTACCATGCATCCAGCAGCCAGGAAATTGTGCCCCACTTCCCTTTCTCTAGTCCCCCTCAAAAAAACTCAGAGTCACCCTCCCCCAAGCAAGGCTTTGAGGGACAGAAAGGACCCAAACCTTGGCCAGCTGGAACAGGGCAGGGATTGTGCCCCTGGAATCAGCACTGGTGAGGACACACCTTCAATTTTGGGCCCTCACTCCAAGGACATTGAGAAGCTGGAGCAGGTCCAGAGAAGGGCACCAAAACTGGGGAAGGGTCTGGAGAAGAGGGCTGGGGAGGAGCAGCTGAGGGAGCTGGGGGTGTGCAGTGTGGGGCAGAGGAGGCTGAGGGCAGAGCTCATTGCTCTCTGCAGCTCCCTGAGAGGAGGCTGCAGGCAGCTGGGGTTGGGCTCTGCTCCCTAGGCTCAGGTGATGGAAGGAGAGGAAATATCCTGAGATTGTGCCAGGGGAGGGTTAGGTTGGAGAGGAGGAAAAATGTCTTTGGTGCCAGAGTGGTGAGGGATTGGCAGAGGCTGCCCAGGGAGGTGGTGGAGTGCCCATGGCTGGAGGTGTGCAAGAAACTTGTGGCCATGGTGGGGTTGGGTTGCTGGTTGGACTCAGTGATCTTAGAGGGCTTTTCCAACCAAAAGAATGATTCTATGAAACTGCTGCAAAGCACTGGAAGGTGAATCTAACACAAGTCAAGTGAAGCTGAAAGGCAGTCATGGGAACCCTTGAAAATGATCTAAATTGCAATCCAAATGAATTCTGTCAAATAACTTCTGCCAAAGGACAGGGAACTGCCACCAAAGTTTTCAGAGGTACGAGTGTGTGCTCAACAAGCTCCACAGCTCCACTTGATCTGACTTACTTGCAGCTTCTATGACAAAACC
Source organism: Ramphastos sulfuratus (assembly GCA_013399055.1). NCBI lineage: Eukaryota > Metazoa > Chordata > Aves > Piciformes > Ramphastidae > Ramphastos > Ramphastos sulfuratus. Next base: position 21,017 of record WBNM01027707.1, on the reverse strand, counting down.
ACCACCTCTGCCAACTAGAGAGGAGGCTTTGGACACTCAGAGAAGATGCAGAGAGCTGGGGGGCTCTGAGAGAACTCCAGTACCTGCTCTCCAGAGCCCAGCATTCCCTCCTCTTCTCAAAGCCAGCCTGGCTGGAGAAACCACATTCCAGCAGCACCAGATAAACTGCTCTCTGCTCTGTCTCCACAAGCCAAAGAGCCTGAGGGCATTCAGCAGAATGGTTCTCTGGGTCTGGGTTCTGGGGGAATGATTCATTTCTGGTGTTCCTCAAGCTCTTCTCCTCCTTGAAGGCCTGATGTTTGTTCCTGTGTTAAGCAGCCAAGGCTGCTGATGCTGTGCTCCTGTGCCAGGGCTGTACTTGAGCACAGGCTCTGTTTTGCCTGGTTTTAGTCTCCTGCTTAAGCTGCACACTGCAGAGCAGCTCCCAAGGAGCCTGGGAACACCACTTCTGTCAGAAGCATCACACAGTTCAGTTGGCAGAATCATAGAATTGTTTGGGCTGGAAAAGCCCTCCAAGATTACTGAGCCCAACCACCAACCCAACCCCACCATGGCCTCCAAACCCTGTCCCCAGGTGCCATGGCCACAGCTTTCTGCAACCCCTCCAGCCATGGGCACTCCACCACCTCCCTGGGCAGCCTCTGCCAATCCCTGACCATTCTTAGCACCAAAGACATTTTTCCTCCTCTCCAACCTATCCCTCCCCTGGCACAATTTCAGGACATTTCCTCTCTTTCCAGCACCGGAGCCTAGGGAGCAGAGCCCAACCCCCAGCTGCCTGCAGCCTCCTCTCAGGGAGCTGCAGAGAGCAAGGAGCTCTGCCCTCAGCCTCCTCTGCTCCACACTGCACGCCCCCAGCTCCTTCAGCTGCTCCTCACAAGACCTGTTAGGGGAGTAACCCCCTGCTAGCTTGTCAGGCTTGGCATCCTCACCTCACTTTCTGCCACACTTAAGTCACTGTTCACCCTCAAGCTTTTGCAGACCCATGCCAGCTGTAGACAGCTGTGTGCTGCAGGATCACCCAGCCAAGTGCTCCCCTAGAGCTGCACTGTGTCTGTGCATGTTGGAATCCCCTGATGCAGGTCAGACTTTTCCCCAAACCATTACCTGCCTGCTGTGCACATGAAAAGATGGCAGAGGAGCAGACAGAGAAACAAAAGCTGTTTCAGAAATGCTCACTGAATCCCTTTCCTTCCACCTGTGACACCTGAGGCACACAAAAAGGAACCAGGACAAGCCTCTGTAAACCCTCTAATCCCTCANGGAAAAACACAGACCAGCATGGAGAAAGTCAGGAGCTACCAGCTACAGCTACATCTCCTACAACAGAAGCCTTCAGTTCTGCAGTTCCCTAGAGGGTGTAGAGCTGTCCTGAGTGCCCTGTGGGTCTGTCACTCTCTGTCACTCTGGTTTTAGAGCCAACACAATTCTCCAGCTGAACTCAGGCAGATTGTTAGAGGCTCATTCATAAAGCACACCCAAGCATTCTCCTCCAGTGAGTTGCATGCTAGAAAGGCAGAGATTTCACTCTGAGACTGCTCCCACCCCCTCAGCCCCTTCCCACCCCCTTCAGCACACAGCTCAGAACTTACCTGACACAGCATCATAGAACTGCTCTTCACTGATGATGCTGAGAGGTGGAGATCCCTTAACCAGAGACTGCTCTAGTTCATGGTGCTCGGTCGCTAGCGTCTCTAATGCTTCTGACAAGATCTTGTTTTTCTCCTGCTCGTGCTCCAGTTTCAAATTCCTCACCTATAAGTAGACACATGTATGAATAAAATCTCATCTCTCCAAAGAATGTGTAGCTGGAAGCCATACACAATATAGACACCAATAAATAAACAACTGAAAAAGAGCTGGAACAGAAAACATCAAAGACCAAGAACATCACAGTCCAGTTCTGGTGCCTCCAGCACAAGGAGGACATGGAACTGTTGGAGAAGGTCCAGAGGAGGTCTCAAAGATGATCATAGAATCCTAGAATCATAGAATGGTAAAGTTGGAAGGGACCTCAGGGATCATCCAGTTCCAACCCCCTGCCATAGGCAGGGACACCTCCCACTAGTACAGGTTACTCAAGGCCTCATCCAACCTGGCCTTGAACACCTCCAGGGAGGTTGGGGAGCAGAGGCTGCAGAAGCTTCCCCTTGGAGACAGGCTGGGAGAGTTGTGGCTGTTTAGCCTGGAGAAGAGAAGGTTCTGAGGAGACCTTAGAGCAGCCTGACAGTACCTGAAGGGGCTGCAGGAGAGCTGGGGAGGGACTTGTGACAAGGGCTGGGAGTGCCAGGATGAGGGAGAATGGCTTTGAGCTGGGAGAGGGGAGAGTGAGAGTGGATATTAGGAAGAAATTCTTTGCAGTGAGGGTGGTGAGACACTGGCACAGGTTGCCCAGGGAGGCTGTGGATGTCCCACACCTGGAGGTGTTAAATGAGGCCTTGGGCAACCTGGGCCAGTGGGAGGTGTCCCTGCCTATGGCAGGGGGTTGGAACTGGATCTCTAAAGTCCCTTCCAACCCAGCCCATTCTACCCCTCTATTTCTGTAATGACAACAAGGCTGTTACTCAACATTTTCAGTAGCTGAGAAACCTGACAAATAACATTTGACAGCATAAAGCACAATTCCAGCAGTGAATTCATGCCAGAGAACTGCACCTTCAAACTGAGGGGAAGCATCTTCCACTCTGCTTGGCTGCCCTCCACCATGGAGCTAGCAATTGGCTTCTCCAGGCACCAAGCTCCTTGTACTAAGTCTGCTCTAATTTGGGCCAAGCAGCATCATCCAAATTAAATTACAGAGCAAATGGGAGTGCCAGCTACAAATAACTGCAGCTGAGCCAGGAGCTGAAAACATTTAACCCTGAGGATTACAGAAGGAGGGTAAAAAGGAGATTCCTCTACTGATTTAACGTCGATATAAACAGTCCTACCTCCCCAGGCCCAGAATAGTTCAGAGAGGAGCCAGAAGCTGACAAAAAAAGCAGCCCAGCCACCAGACTATTTTTTTAAAGCCCACACAGGCACTCAGCTCCAGAGAGGCTGATCTTATCCACAGTGTTTGAGCCCAGCACAAGTAAAGGCAGAGCTACACGGATTCGCAGAACCATGGAATGGTTTGGGCTGGAAGGGACCTTAAAGCTCATCCAGTTCCAACCCCCTGCCATGGGCAGGGACACCTCCCACCAGCACAGCTTGCTCAAGGCCTCATCCAACCTGGCCTTGAACACCTCCAAGGAGGAGGCAGCCACAACCTCCCTGGGCAGCCTGTGCCAGTGTTCTTCCTATTCCCCATTTTCTTTGCTGGTGCTTTCTCATCTTCTCTTTCAGCCAGGGGAGAGGAGAAGGCTGCAGCTGGAGGCTCAGCCAGGGCTCCTTCTCCCAGCCCAGCAATCTGCTCCCAGTCCAGACTTCAGTGTGCTACTCCTGCACTGGTGAGGCCACATCTGGACTGTTGTGTCCAGTTCTGGGCACTTCAGCTCAAGAAGGACAGGAATCTGCTAGAGAGAGTCCAAGGGAGGCTACAAGGATGATGAAAGGACTGGAACATCTCTCCTGTGAAGAGAGACTGAGAGCTCTGGGGCTGTTTAGCCTGGAGAAGAGCAGCCTAAGAGGGGATCTTACTAATGTCTATAAATATCTGAGGGGTGGGTGACAAGAAGAAGGGACCAGGCTCTGTTTGTGGTGCCCTGTGAAGGACAAAGAACAACAAACTGGAACCCAGGAAGTTCCACCTGCCATGAGCAGAAACTTCCTTGGTGTGAGGGTGCTGGACTCCTGCAGCAGGATGCCCAAAGAGGTTGTAGAGTCTCCTCTGGAGACTTTCAAGACCCATCTGGATGTGTTCTTGTGTGACCTGCCCTAGGTAATGTTACTCTGGCAGGGGAGTTGCACTCTAGAAGTCCCTTCCAACCTCTACCATTCTGTGACTCTCAGTCTCTGAACTCTTCTCTTCCTTTCTCCCTTCCAGTCCCTGTTCCAAAGCATCCCCAAGCCCCTCCTTGTCCTCCAGTGTCCTCTGTCAGGTCAGTTTACAACTCGAATTTCCCCTCCACTCAGAACAGGCAAGGACATGACAATCTCTTGGAACAGTTACAGGAACAACTCACAGCTTTCCTAGGCAACTTACCCAGAGACCAACATCCCCTTTTGCAGTCTAATTTAAGAACTGTTCCTGTGTCCTCTCTGGTTACACTTTACATTAAAGCTTTGCTTTGGAGGCTTCAGCCCTCTGAGTTACAACCACCACTCACACAGTGGATTCAGAGCTGGAGATAAACAAGAGAGTGAAAATTGAAGGGCTAAAAAGGAGATACTGAAGGTTGAGGGAAGTTCTCTTCTCCCTCTGCTCAGCCCTAGTTAGACCACATCTGAATTAGTGTGGACAGTTCTGGGTCTCTCAGTTCAAGAGAGGCAGGGAATTACTGGGAAGAGTTCAATGGAGACTACAAGGATGATGAAGGCGCTGGAGGATCTGCCTCATGAGGCCTGGGGCTGTTCAGCCTGGAGAAGAGAGGACTGAGAGGGGACCTTATCAATCCCTACAAGTATCTGAAGGGTGGCTGTCAGGAGGATGCAGCCAGGCCCTTCTCAGTGACACCCAGGGAGAGGACAAGGGGCAGTGGATGTGATCTCAACCACAGCAAATTCCATCTCAGCATGAGAAAAAACCATTTTTACTATGAGGGTGCTGGAGCCCTGGAGCAGGCTGCCCAGAGAGGCTGTGGAGTCTCCTTCTCTGGAGACTTTCAAGATCCATCTGGATGTGTCCCTGTGTGACCTGCTCTAGGGGATGCTGCTTTGGCAGGGGAGTTGGACTGGATGATCTCTGGAGATCCCTTCCAACCTCTACCATTCTGTGATTCTATGAAATTTGCCACTTGCAGTGCAGAGTTTCTCTGCTGGCAGCAACTATCCTCTGGAGAAAGATTTACAGAAGAAATTGTCAAGCCCTCAGTAGTGCAAATACTAAATCAGCCAGTTTGGTTGCCAGGCTCTGAGTGTAAAGGGGACAATCCAATTAAATGATAATTAAAAGAGTATAAAATTGGGTTGCTAATTGAAAACAATAAAACCAGTAAGTCACTTACCATCTAATAGCTTTACCCTGAACCAAATGCAAGAAGTCTGGAGCAGTTACTGTCACTTTCAGTTAAAGCTCACCCTGCCAGCACCAACAAAGCCAATTACTGCAATGTTCATCCCAGGCAGACATGCTCTGCTCAGAGCTGCTCTGAGGTGCTTCCTGCAGGGCTGACACTTTGTAGGTTACCAAATAATTAAGGACCTGCCCATCCACACAAACACAGAATCACAGAATGTATCTGCTAGGAAGAGACCTCCAAGATGATCCAGTCCAAAAGGGCCAACACAAAACCATGTCCCTAAGTGCCAGGCCTACATGGCACTCGAACACCCCAGGGATGGTGACTCCTGCCCAACTTGGCCTTGAGCACTTCCAGGGAAGGGGCATCCACAACCTCCATGGGCAACCTGTTTGGCTGAGGGGAGACCTCATGGCTGCCTACAGTACCTGAAAGGAGGTTGTGGGGAGATTGGTGTTGGTCTCTTCTCACAGGGAATTAGTGATGGAGTAAGAGAGAATGGCCTCAGACTGCAACTGGGGAGGTTCAGACTGGACATTAGGAACACTTTTTTCATAGCAAGAGTGGTCAGGGATTGGAATGAGCTGCTCAGGGAGGTGGTGGAGTCCCCAGCCCTGGGTGTGTTTAAAAGTTGTCTGGATGTGGTGCTTGGGGCTATGGCTTAGGGTGAGCCTTGCAGAGCAGGGATCTGGGTTGGGCTTGGTGCTCCTGAGGGGCTTTGCTAACTGGAATGCTTCTGTGATTCTGTGTTCCAGTGTCTCCCCCCCCTCACTCCAAAGAATTTCTTCCCAATCTCCAGTCTCAGTCTCCCCTTTTCCAGCTCAAAGCCACCACCCCTCAGCCTGCCACTACAAGCCCTTGTAACAAGTCCCTCCCCAGGGACTTCTCATGAAGAGGCATTTTCCTGACAGCCTGTGTAAGTAAGGTACAGCTTGGGAGGCAGCTGTGGTGCCTGCACCTTTGGGAGCAGAACCTGAGCTGAGACACAGGGAGATGACACAGGGAGATCCTGCTGGGTTCAGTTCCTCATCCTTCAGCTATGGAATTGCTGTCATCTTCCTCACCCTTCTCATTGGTCCCCACAATGCCAGTACCACCAGCAGCACTCTGAGCTTTCCAGTGAGCTGCACAGGGACAGCAGCACAGAGCACTCTACTGAGCCTAGCATGAGGCCAGTGGAGCTGGCAGTGCTCAACTGTGTCAGGCTGGCTTTCTGCCTTACCCTGGCCAGAAGCTACTCTGCACCAGAGCATTTAAGAGCTTAAGCTTGGACTGTTACACAGTGACAGCTAAGATCAGTCCTGACTTTACCTCTACAGAGAATACTGAAGACCTTGGTGCCATCTCCCAAGGGAAGCAGTGGAGTCCCTGCATGGGACAGTCTGAAGGCTCAGCTTGGCAGAGTGCTGGGCAGCTCAGTTCAGCTCTGCTGTCAGCTAGAAAGGTTGAAGCAGATGATCCTTGGGGTCCCTTCCAACCTGGGATTCTGTAATTACTGCAGTGGAACCCCAGGTTTATAATTGCTGATGGAAACTTTGTCTTGCAGAAATCACCAAACTCTCAATCATCACTCTTAAAAGCCATAGGCACAGCCATAACCTGATACACTGACACAGAACTGACACCCAAGCTCCAGTATCTAGGTCAGTGCAGCAATTTATTCCTTCAAAAAACACTTCCCCAGCTGAAGAGGTTTGATAGCCAAGTTCTGACAACTGATTTCACTTCTGCTTTAACTGAACAGGAATCTGCTTCCAATAACCTTCCCATAAATGAGACTTGCAGGCTGTAAGCATGGACTTGTGAGCTTGAAGAGTAGAATGGAGTTATGTTAATAATAAAAAAACTTGCCTGTCTGTTATTTTAAAGGAAGGCAACAAGCTGACTGGGCCAGGGAAATCCCAAGCACAGATCCAGGCTGGCTGAGGAGTGGCTCAACAGCAGCCTTGAGGAGAAGGCCTTGGGGGTGTCAGTTGGTGCCAAAGTGCCCAGCAGCCAGCACTGGGCAGTGGCAGCCCAGAGGCAGCTGTGTGCTGGCTGCAGCCAGAGCAGGGAGAGCAGCAGCACAGGGAGGGGATTCTGCCCCTCTGCTCTGCTCTGCTCAGACCTCACCTGCAGCACTGCCTCCAGCTCTGGGCCCTCCAGCACAAGAAGGACCTGGAGCTGCTGGAGAGGGTCCAGAGGAGGTCATGCAGGTGATCAGAGGGCTGGAGAAGCTCCCCTATAGGGACCGGCTGGGAGTGTTGTGGCTCAGTCTGGAGAAGAGAAGGCTGCAGGGAGACCTTAGAGCAGCTTTCCAGTGCCTAAAGGGGCTCCAGGAGAGCTGAGGAAGGGCTTTTGACAAGGGCTGGGAGTGACAGGACAAGGGACAATGGCTCTGAGCTGGAAGAGGGGAGATTGAGAGTGGATATTAGGAAGAAGTTCTTTGCAGTGAGGCTGGTGAGACACTGGCACAGGTTGCCCAGGGAGGTTGTGGCTGCTCCCTCCCTGGAGGTGTTCAAGGCCAGGTTGGAGGAGGTCTTGAGTGGCCTGGGCTAGTAAAAGGTGTCCCTGTAGGACATTGGAATGAGATGACCTTTAAGATCCCTTCCAATCCAAACCATTCCATGAATCTATGAATCTATTTGCAGTCACTCCTGGTGCCTTTCCATCCTATCAGAAACCCTGCTAAGCACAGGGGCAGGCACTCTTTAGAAGTTAACTGCTTCACTGCTTCTTACACCTTCATGTGCCTTTTCTAAAAGACCAAAAAGCTCATCTGGGGTCTAACAAACACCAGTCCCATTCCTTGCTGTACTCTCAGCTTCCATGAGATATGTGAGAGACCAGCAACATGACCAAAGCTCTGCATTTTCTTGTTTAATCATTTTCTTGTGTTTTTTTTATAGCCTGCTGTCTTGAACTGCATAGGCACAGCCTGCAAAACCAAGGCTCCTCTGTCCATCCTGAAGACAGCACACAAAACACTTGCTTTGTTTGGAGCTGGATGATTTCAATTTAAAATTGATGTCCAATAACAGTGGCACTTTTGTGAGGTTGGAGAGGGTCACACCACTGAATGGTCAGCTAAGGAATGATCATCTCAGCAACATCCTGGAGCAGCTACAAGTCAATCTTACTAAGAGCAACACATAGCAAGCAAGACATAGAACAAACACAGGCACCTCAGCAATGTGTAGGGCTACCTGGTGTAGCATCAGAGTAGTAAATGATAAAAGACAGCATACCTTAGCTCTAGGTTCTCCTGGGCTGAGAGAAAAGACTTCACACCTCTGCAGGCTGGAATTTTACTTCCAAAAGCACTCAACTTCAGTGTTAGGAATAAGACTGCTCTAAGCATGCAGACTTCCAAGTTGTGTAGGAAGGAAGGAGCAGCTCTTCCACATAGCAACCAGAAGGAGATGTGCAGCCAGACTCCAGTGGAGTGCCAGCACCCCCTGCACCAGCTCTGCTCTGCGGGAAGCTGAGCGCAGGGGAGCAGCCTGCCACTGCCTCCTCGCAGCTGGGGCTTGGTCTGCAAACTGCATGGCTTTGTCTAACAGAAATTCCATCCTCCCCAACACGTCACTGCCTGTGGGCCACCTGCCATCAACTACAGACCATGGTGCAGGTTTTCAGCAGGCAGCGAAGGGCCAGCCTCAGACCTGGCTGGAAATGAGCATCCAGCCAAGGAGGTAGCAAACTGCTGCTCCAGCTGCACTGAGAGGTGTCTGTGCACACCTCCTGGCATGCAGAAATGGAACCACAGAATCACAGAGTGGGCTGGGTTGGAAAGGACTTTAAACATCACCTGGTTGCAACCCCCTGTCATGGGCAGGGACACCTCTCACCAGCAAAGCCTACTCAAGGCCCCAACCAACCTGGCCTGGAAAACTTCCAGGGAGGAGGCATCCACCACCTCCCTGGGCAACCTGTGCCAGTGTCTCACCACCCTCACTGCAAAGAATTTCTTCCTAATCTCCACTCTCAATCTCCCCTCTTCCAGCTTCAATTCATTGTCCCTGGTCCTGTCACTCCCAGCCCTTGTCAGCCTCCCCAGCTCTCCTGCAGCCCCTTCGGGTACTGGCAGGCTGCTCTAAGGTCTCCCCAGAGCCTTCTCCAGGCTGAACAGCCTCAACTCTTCCAGCCTGCCCCCATAGGGGAGATTCTCCAGCACTCTGAGTATCTTTGTGGTCTCCTCTGGGCCCTCTCCAACAGTTCCATGTCCTTCTTGTGCTGAGGGGCACCAGAACTGGAGAGAGTAGGGCAGGTAAAGTCTCAGCAGAGTGGAGGGACAGAACCACTTGGCCATACTTATTTTGATACAGCCCAGGATACACTTCTAGATTTAGATTTTCCAGGATATATTTCTAGATTTAGATTTTCTGCTTCCTAAGGGAGAACCAAATTGTTGCTTAAGATGCTAGTGAAGTGAAAACAGAGCCTAGTGGCCCTCGCATGGACCTCTCAGTTTTAACCACAAAAAGCTCCAAACAAGGAAGTTTTCCAGAAGGAAAATAAAATTTTCAAGAGGTTTAATTTTTACCTCCACTCATGGGACTCAACTCCCACTAAGCACATATTAGTACACATGAATATGTATAACCTTGCTTTTCTTCTAGGCCTCCTCCCCTCCACCCCCAAACAACAGGCACCGCTTTAGTTTCAGGAGGGTTCTCTGCAAGCACGCCTCAGGTATCTGAAGGAGCAGCAGAGAAAGGAAGGAGTGGAATGAAGGAGAGCTTGATGAATGCTCCTGTGACACATCCCCAAGTTGCAAGTGTGACAGCTCACACTGGAGCAAAAACAAAGTGTTGCCAAAGAGATGCTGTCGGCTTCGCCATCGGCAGGCTCCTCAAGCACCGAAGCACACAAGGGCTTTGCACCAAACTCTCACACTTCTCTCACAGACAGGCCCTGCCACATGCAGCCCCCTCCTGACTCACCACTCCCCAGCAGCCACAAGGCACTTGTGACAAGCAGCTGCTACCTTAGAACCACAGAGCTCATGGTTCAGGCTGGAAAAGACCTTTTAGACCACTGCCTCCAACCGTTAACTGATGGTACCAAGTGCACAGCTAAGCCACATCCCTCAGCACCACAGCTCTGTGTCTTCTACTCCCCTCCAAGGATGATGAGTCCACCACTGCCCCAGGCACCCTGTTCCAGGGTTTGACAACTCTTTCAACAAAGAAATTGTTATTAATGTCCATCCTAAGCCTCCGTGCAACTTGAGGCTGTTTCCTCTTGTCCTATCTTGTTAACTGAGAGAAGAGCCCAACCCCCACCTGGTTGCAGCCTCCTCTCAGGGAGCTGCAGAGAGCAGTGAGCTGTGCCCTCAGCCTCCACTTCTCCACACTGCACACACTCAGCTCCCTCAGCTGCTCCTCCCCAGTCCTCCAGCCCCTTCCCCAGCTTTGCTGCCCTTCTCTGGACCTGCTCCAGCTCCTCAGTGAGTTGGACCCCTCTGGAGTGAGGGGTCCAAAAGTGAACCCAGTAATCGAGATGCAGCCTCACCAGTGCCAAATACAGCACAGCAGTCACTTCCCTTAGCCCATGTCAAAGCCTTGCACCATAACTCTCAATTTGCTGGAATAAAGCAGTTCTTGTGAACTTCATCACAGGCTTGGCTCCCCTGCTGGTACAGAGAACTGATCCAGAAAAGTAATGCTTTAGTTCTCTCTTTCTTGCTTACATTCCCTGTCTGTGCTCTGCACTCACCACTTACCCATCCCCAGAGATCCATCAGATCCTAGGTAAAAATAGAACAGTGCCAGTGCCTTGAACTGTGGCTGGTGCAGCTGCTGCAATGCAAACCAAGCTGTGATCAGGTAATCAAGGAGGTAAGCTGAGCTCACTGGTGATAGGTAAAGGCTTACTTACTGTATCACAAGACAGCATCACTCTGCCCAGCTGGCTACAACTGCAGCATCAGAGCACCACATCCCACTGAGATCCTCACATTCAGAAGAGGAGAAAGCCTCAAGACTAACACAATCTTTTGCTTTCTTTCAGACCCATACACAGGAAAACGCCACTTAGAAAGTTCCTTTTCCTACAAAGGCTGAAAGCCTTCCATGCACACCAGCAAACCCCACACATACCCATTTGAAATCCTGATCATCTACTCACTCACAGCCCAAGTCAAAGCCTCCAGAGAAACAAAAGACTTTGCAAATCAAGTCATAAGATTCTGCCTCAACCATCCCCTAGATGAACACAAGGATCCATTGTTAGTCAGCTACGAAGGTTCACCTCCCAAAGGTCAAGAGGAGGAGTTTAGCAGGGCTGATTTGGAAAGGCTACATATCAGAGTTCAAATATTTCCCTCCATTTGATTTGGTAAATGATAAAACTCTGCTAATGAAGGCAAGGGCCAGATCTGATCATAAAAGTTAGCCAAAGGCAGTGGAATCAGTGGTGAAAAACCAAGCTGTTGTCCACACAGAAGCAGCTCACCCTGGTCAAGGCCATGCCAACAGAGACAGGTTGCCCAGGGAGGTTGTGGTTGCTCCCTCCCTGGAGGTGTTCAAGGCCAGGTTGGATGAGGCCTTGAGTGACCTGTGCTAGTGGGAGGTGTCCCTGCCTATGGCAGGGGGTTGGAACTGGATGATCCTTGAGGTCCCTTCCAACCTTACCATTCTATGATTCTAGCCCTCCCCTGGCACAGCTCCAGGCCATGGCACAGGCTGCCTGGCAGCAGAGCCCAACCCCCACCTCAGTAGAGCCTCCCCTGAGGCAGGTGCAGAGCTGTCAGGACAGGTCTGGTTTCAGCATTCAAAACTGCCTGAGCAGTTTGGGAAACACTCACAGGCCAGGGCCAAAGATTGTTTCTCTCCCACCCTCCTCTCCAAGACCCTGACACTTCTTCCTCAGCATGCACCTTGTTGCCTCCCTTCCCCTCTTCCATTTCCACATTTGGCTGTGTCAGAGTTTGTTTATTCAGAGCCTGATGAAGTTTCAAGCAGCAGAGAATGTCACAGTTCTGAGCCAAGACCTGCCTAGAGCAGAAGAACCAAGTGCAAAGCCTTCAGTTCTGATTCCCAGTGGGAGGGCTGGGTTTGACCTGGAAAACCAAAGCTGTAGCAGAGAAGCTGCTCTCTTCAAAGGCATTCTGCAGTGCTCAGGACTTCACAGGCCTTCTTCTGGCTTCTTCCTAAAGTAAGATTTCATGGCAAAGAATTGCTGCCCCATTCAAAGTGTAGTGCCCCTCCCTGGAGGTGTTCACAGCCAGGCTGGATGAGCTCTGGCTGTCTAGAAGGTGACTTTGCCTGGGGCAGGGGGGCTGGAACTAGATGACCTTTAGGGTCCCTTCCAACCCAAGCCCTTCTCTGATTCTATAGCAATGAGCAACTCTTCCTCTCAGAGCTATTTGGGTTTTTACCTTTTCCTTAGGTGACTTCTNGAGGGGACGAACTCCTCTCAGTTGCACCCTGTGGTAGGACAAGTGGTAATGGATGGAAACTACAGCACAGGGAGTTCCACCTCAACATGAGGAAGAACCTTTTGACTGTAAGGGTCCCAGACTAGTGGCACAGGCTGCTCAGAGAGGTTGTGGAGTCTCCTTCTCTGGAGCTTTCCAAACTCTGTCCAGATGTGTTCCTGTAAAACCTGCTCTAGACTCTCTAGTCCTGCTCTGGCAAGGGGTTGGACTTAGGGAGGTCCCTTCCAACCCCTAACATCCTGTGAGCCTGCAAACTGATAAATCTCCCCAAGTCTACTCAGGTCTGAAAGCTACAGAAGCTGCCAGAGTTCATTCTGTCCTTATCCATGTTCCAGTATTATCATAATTAGTCAAAAAAACCCCGAGTTCAAACAAAAGCCTTCTGCTTTTGTCATCTCCTGGTAAGTGCTGCTTCTATTCTGAGGCAAGCTGACATTAAAAATGGCTGCTACTGATGTTTGCCAACAGCTTCTGCCAAAGCAAGCCATGGCTGGATGACATCAGCACTGATGTAGGTGTTTGGGAAGCTTGTTTGGAGTTGCAGAGCTATGAGATTACCAGAGGAAAAACCACACCCCAGAGAGATTTCACTGCCCCATGAGACCAAGCAGCTCTTTCCTCAGCAGCAGATACCACAGTGACCCTACCCAAGCTAAGGGTCCCATCCCAGCAGTGACACCAGCAGGACTGGGGCAGTCTGCAGCTTCATGTTTTCAGATCTGCTGGGGACAGGCTGCCAGAGCTGGGGCTGTTCAGCATAGATAAGAGAAGTTTCCAGGGAGACCTTGGAGCAGCCTTCCAGTATCTGAAGTGGCCATGAGGAAGATGAGGAGGGAGTTTTTACAAGGGCTTGCAGAGAAAGGATGCAGGTGGATTAGAAACTGGTTACAAGAGAGAGTTCAAAGAGTGGTGATGCCATAACTGAATGGGTAGCTGCAGGCAGAGCAGTGGATGTAGTCTGCCTGGACATTAGCAAGGCCTTTGCTACTGTCTCCCCTGACATCCTGGTGAGCAAGCTCAGGAAGTGTGGGATGGAAGAGCAGGCAGGGAGGTGGATTAGGAACTGGTTACAAGACAGAATTCAAAGAGTGCTGCTCAAGGGTGCCAGGTCCAGCTGGAGAGCTGTAACCAGTGCAGTCCCCCAGGGATCAGTGCTGGGTCTGTGCTGTTCAACATCTTCATCAGTGTCACTGATGAGGGCACAGACAGAGTCTGCTCAGCAGGTTTGCTGCTGACACCAACCTGGGAGGCTTGGCTGAGACAGCTGCAGGCTGTGAGGCCATCCAGAGAGACCTGAGCTGGGCACAGAGGAACCAAATGAGACTCAGCAAGGACAAGTGCAGAGTCCTGCCCCTGGGGAGGAAGAATAAACTGCAGCAGTGCTGGGAGGTGACTGCTGGAGAGCAGCCCTGTGGAGAGGGACCTGGCAGTGCTGGGGGAGAACATCCATGGGCAGCAATGTGCCCTGGGGGGCAAGAGGGCAATGGGAGCCTGGGGGGCATTAAGCAGAGTGTGTCCAGCAGATCCAGGGAGGTTCTCCTCTGCCTCTACTCTGCTCTGCTCAGACCTCATCTTGAGTACTGCCTTCAGGTTTGGGCTCCCCAGTTGAAAAGGGACAGGGATCTGCTGGAGAGAGTCCAAGGGAGGGCTGTGAGGATGCTGAGGGGACTGAGCACTGCCTGGTGGAGAGGCTGAGGGACCTGGGGCTGCTTAGTCTGGAGAGGAGAAGACTGAGAGGGGATTTAATCAATGTGTATAAATGTCTGAGGGCTGGGGGTCAGGAGAGGGGGGACAGGCTCTGCTCACTGCTGCCTGGGATAGGACAAGGAGCAATGGATGGAAACTGCACCACAGGAGGTTCCAGCTCAACACAAGGGGAACTTCTTGCCTGGAAGGGTCCCAGAGCCCTGGCACAGGCTGCCCAGAGAGGTTGTGGAGCCTCCTTCTCTGGAGCCTTTCCAGACCTGTCTGGATGTGTTCCTGTGTGCCCTGAGCTGGATTGTCTGGTCCTGCTGTGGCAGGGGGGTTGGACTGGATGAGGTCTTTGGGTTCCTTCCAACCCATGACATCCTGTGAGCCTGTGAAGGTGGAAGAGGGGAGACTGGGACTGGAGACTAGGAAGAAATTCCTTCCAATGAGGGTGGTGAGATACTGGCACAGGTTGCACAAGGAGGTTGTGGATGCCTCCTCCCTGGAGGTGTTGAAGGCCAGGTTGGATGAGGCCTTGAGCAAGCTGGGCTAGGTGAAGGTATCTAGGTGGAAGCTAGCTGATCTTCAAGGTCCCTTCCAACATAACCCATTCTATGCTTTATTTATTTATTGCATTTTTCCCCTTCTGAGAGGCTCTGGCCACCTTTGAAGTTTGCTTAGGCTCACAAACAGAGATCCCAAAGACTTTGAGATGTGAGGGTTGTCCAGAACACACACAGGAAACATTTCCTTTTCATCTCTTAAGGGCTGTTTCCAAAACAGATCTTAAGGCAGTTTTTGATCTAAGCACTTCCTTTAAGTACTTTTTCATTACACACTAATTACTTTGATCAACTCTTTTGTATCTTCTCCCCCATGCTTCTTCCTGACTGGATCACAGTGAATGCAGGCAGCAAAATGTTTTGTCTTTTGAAGGAGCTGTCATGGGTTTGCTATGTTTTTGTTGGCTCTCACTGCCTCACTGTCCTGCTGCAGAGCTGGATGTGGTGTTGACTCAGAGTGAAACCAGTTTCCCATTAAAAAATGAACACTTGTGAGGCTGCTTGGCTGTCCTGTAAGCTCCACACCAGGAATGCTGTGAATTGTTTATGAGGAATAAGTGACAGTTTTTGCTAAGTGCAATTCCAAACCAAACAGGCATGCTGCAGAGCTGTGCTGCCTTCAGGAGAGCTCACATCTCCTATTTGCTCTGATTTCATCTTGGCTGCTAACAGAACTCGTTAAAGGGGAAAAGCTGAACTCCTACACAGGCCAGAAGTCAATGGTGAGTTTCAGTGTGTAGTGCTGAGCTTATCTCCACCCAAAATCCACCTTGGAAAGCATTCTCACTTGATGAAGCACCACTGATTTGTCTGCTGGGTAAAACTGAGTATCTTAGGTTGGAAGAGACCTCCAAGCTCACCCAGTCCAACCCTCAACCCAGCACAGAAAGGTCAACACCAAATCATGTCCTTAAGCATCAGGTCCACACTCTGCTTAAATGCTCCCAAGGATGGGCACTCCAGCAGTGCCCTGGGCAGCCTGTGCCAATGGTTGAGAGTCCTTCCAGGGCAGAAAGATTTGCTGAGCTGCAGCCTGAGCCTTCCCTGGGGCAGCTTGGAACCATTTCCTTTGCTGCTGTCCCTTGGCACCAAGGAGCAGAGGCTGGCACCAAGGAGCAGAGGCTGTCCCCTCCTCACTGCAACCTCCTTGCAGGCAGCTGCAGAGAGCAATGAGCTCTGTCCTCAGCCTCCTCTTCTCCACCTGCACACCCCCAGCTCCCTCAGCCCCTCCTCACCCCCAGCTGCTCCAGGCCCTTCTCCAGCCTCCCTGCCCTGCTCTGGACAGGCTGCAGCCCCTCAGTGTCCTTCCTGCAGTCAGGGGCCCAGAGCTGAGCACAGCACTGGAGCTGTGGGCTCAGCAGTGCTGAGCACAGGGGATGATCCCCTCCTGTCCCTGCTGCCCACCCTGCTTCTGAGCCAAGCCAGGATGCCCTTGGCCTGCTTGGCCACCTGGGCACTGCTGGCTCCTGTTCAGTGACTGCCAACCAACACCCCCAGGTCCCTCTCCAGGCTGCAGCTTTCCAACCACACATCCCCAGGTCTGTAGCTCACCATGGGGTTGTTGTGACCCAGCTGCAGGACCTGGTGCTTGGCCTTGGTGAACTTCATCCAATGAGCCTTGGCCCATGGCTCTCACCTGCCCAGGTCCTGCTGTAAGGCTTCCCTAGCAACTGGACACAGCCACCCAGCTTGGTGTCATCTGCAAACTCACTGAGGGTGCCCTCAATGCCCTCTTCCAGACCACTGAAAAGGACATTAAAGAGGCCAGGCCCAGAACTGGACCCTGGGGGACACCACTGGTGACCATCACAGTTCTGAGCCACTGTTCAAGTGAATGTGACAGTCTGAGCTGAGAGCTTGCCTGGAGCACAAAACCAAACTGCAAAGCCTTCATTTCTAATTGCCAGTTAGAGGAATGCTTTGCGCCTACAGAAAAGGCTCTTCTCAGCTGCCCAGTGTTGAAGAATCAAACTGCAGAGAGCCACAAATGCAGAGACCCCACTTCTCCTTCACATTTTAGGAGGTCTTACAGCATTAACTTTGCTGCTTCTTAGGGATAATTTTCCTGAGACGTTGTTTTGTCCTCCTCCCTAAGCAGGCACCAGCCAGCAGCTAATTAGACATTTCCTGAAATGAGGTTATCTGGAAGTCAGGTGGAAGTTCACCCAGCAGCTACAGCAGCCAGAACCATGCTGTGGGCTACGGAAACCTAAACTGAAAGTTCCCAACCCCAGCCCAAAGCAGCCAAAAGGCATTTGCATATTGAAATCTGAAATCACAGAAGGGTGGAGGTTGGAAAGGCTCTCTGGAGATCACCAAGCCCCTGCCAACACAGGAACACCTCCAGATGGGTTCTGAAAGGCTCCAGAGAAGGAGGCTCCACAACCTCTCTGGGTAGCCTGCTCCAGGATTCTGGTACCCTTGAAGTACCTCAACCTCATGTTGAGGTGGAACCTCCTGGGTCCCCAGCATGTATTTGTTGTTCCTTTTCCTGTCACTGAGCCTAGCACCTTTATCTTCACNGTCTTGGCTGGGGGCTGTTGCTTGGTCAGGTCATTTTGGGTTGGTTGGTTTGGGGCTGTTGCTTGGTTGGGCCTTTTTGGGTCTACTTGGTTTACTTTTTCCCCCTCTGCTGCAAGAGCTCTGTGTGTTACTCATGGCTACCCAGCTCCTTCTTGTGCAAATGTAACTAACAACAAGCTGAGGCTACAAACCAAGCCTGCTTCTCCCAGAGATGCAAACTCAGCACTCAGTAGTGTCAGACTAGAAAATCTGTTCATCACACCCCAATATGCAAGCCACTGGCATCTACACTTCAGAGGCAGAAGGGGCCCCAGCTTCACCTGCTCATCAGCTATTGCTTTTTAATCTGATTCTGAGCTCATANCAGTCCCACAATCATCTTTGCAGTTCTGCTACCTCCCAGCTCTTTCTTCTGTTAGAAATAACTACTGGAGGCTAAAGCAAATTAGCCCAAAGTGATCCTTGCTGTCCTACTACAGACACATTGCCATGGACAACCACAACACCCAAACACTCTCAGCAGTGGAAGAGATCTGCTCCCCTTGTGGAACACCTCAGACACTTTGGCCATGGGCTGGTAGGAGCTGCTTGGTGCTGCTGGAGTTTTGGGGTTGGTTGGGGTCTGTGAGTTGGGTGGGTTTGGGTTGGTTGGACAGGGTTGGGTTGGTTGGTTTGAGGCTGTTGCTTGGTTGGGTTTTTTAGGTTGGTTGGTTCAGGGGTTTTGGGGTGGGTTGGCTGGTCAGGTGGTTGGCTTGGGCCTNTGTCCCTCAGCACCACATCTACAAGGCTTTCAAACACCTCCAGGGATGGGGATTCAACCACCTCCCTGGGCAGCCTGTGGCAGTCTTTGAGAGCCCTTGCAGGGAAGGAGTTTCTTCTAACATCCAACCTAAAACTCACCTAGCACAACCTGAAGCCATTTCCTCTCATCCTGCCATTTGCTATAGGAGAGAACAGACCAACTCCACCTGGCTCTAACCTGAGCTGCAGAGAGCAATGAGCTCTTCCCTCAGCCTCTTCTTCACACTAAACCCCCCCAGCTCCCTCAGCTGCTCCTCCCCAGCCCTGTTCTGCAGACCCTTCCTCAGCTTTTCTCTCCAGTGGGGACCCCTGGCTGCCAGAACAGCAGCAGAAAGCAGGTTTGATGGGAGTGTAAGGAACACAGAGTTTTCCCCAGCCCAAGCTGAAGCAGCCTTGAGTGCCATGTCACTTCTGAGAGTCATGAAGCTGTAGGTGGGAGCAAAGACAGGAGACAAACAAGCACAGAGCACATGCAGTCAGCTGCTCTGTGACACATGGCTCCCTCATGGTGTCTGCAGCTCCTGAGCACTGTGTGGATGGCTGAGCAGTTTTCTTCAGGAGGCACCAGAAGTGGCTCAGGGCAGATCTCATCTATTTACACAAATACCTGAAGGGAGAGTGCAAAGAGACAGAGCCAGAGCAGCCTTCACTAATGTCCATTTGTTGCAGCCTCTCCAAGCAGACAAGGAAGGTACTCAGAAGGAGATTGAGTCTCACCAAAATTCTTTGGGACTCCAACAAATAGCAGTGAAATACAGGCCCAGGAATCAGTACCCAGGCAGCAGGAGCTTCACTTGAGGATAATGACCCACAAGGCAGGTATCACTCACCTGAAGGATGAGGGCTCCCAGCCTCTGAAGGAGTCACCTTGGGCACTACCCTGATCCAGCATTCCTGGCTGCAGACCCACTGCTGAGGAGGACCTGCTCTGTTTGTCCTCTGACAACTGCATCTGCTCTGTGCTCATAGAGGAACACTGACACAGGTTTGCCCAGGGAGGTGGTGGAGGCCCCATCCCTGGAGATATTCCAGGTGAGGTTGGACAGGGCTGTGGGCAACCTGATGTAGTGGAGGATGTCCCTGCTGAGTGCAGAGGGGTTGGACTGGATGACCTTTGGAGTTCCCTTCCAACCCAGACATCTATGACTGATTCTCTAGACCATTAGATTTCAGTGGCTGAGGGCCCTGCCTGTCTACCAAAGGGGGCCTCAGAGCTGGTGGAGCCCCAAGCCAGCTAAAACTGGATTTCTGCTATCCACAGCCACAGCTGCAACTGTCTAAAGTTTCAAGATGTCTTAAAGGCTCAATCACCTCAGTCTCACCTCAACTGATCTGACCTTGCAGCAAGATGTTTCCCTGGAACAGCCAATGCCATTTGCATGCAGAGCACAGAGCACTTCCACAACTAATAACCTGGCTGGCATTTGCAGAAAGATATAAACTCCTGATGTATGGATTACCTCGAGGAGCTACAGTTATCTTGACACCAGAGTGATAAAACCCTTGTGCATGACTGTGCCACATTAGTGCCCATCAGTTCAAACCCCCTCCCAGAAAGGAGACCTGCAAAGGAATTCCACTGCCAAGCTGAACAGGAAGCTGTGCTCCTATGCAAGGGTCAAACAATCCATCTGAAGGAGCTCTTCTTGTGGAAGCCACATAGCTCTGGCAGCAAAAAACTCTCTGAAGCAGATGAAAAGCTCCAAAGTCTGCTTCTGTGACTGTTTCCCTTTGAGGCTAAGGAGCATCCCTGCATCGTGATGTACACCACAGACCTCCTTTAAACTGGCAGGATCTGAAATCATTCTCAACAGACAGTTGAGACCTTACAGTAGCCTTCCAGGATCTGAAGGGGCCTACAGGAAGGCTGGGGAGGGACTATTGACAAGGTCTGGGAATGCCAGGACAAGGGGAATGGGTTTGAACTGGCAGAGGGGAGATTGAAAGTGGATGTTAGGAGGAAGTTGTTTGCAGTGAGGGTGGTGAGACACTGGCACAGGTTGCCCAGGGAGGTTGTGGCTGCTCCCTCCCTGGAGGTGTTCAAGGCCAGGGTGGACGAGGCCTTGAGTGACCTGTGCTAGTGGGAGGTGTCCCTGCCTATGGCAGGGGGTTGGAACTGGATGATCCTTGAGGTCCCTTCCAACCTTACCATTCTATGATTCTATCACAAATGCTGTGCTCGGTTTTGGGCCCCTCACTCCAAGAAGGACATTGAGGGGCTAGAGCAGGGCCAGATATGGACAGCAAAGCTGGGGAAGGGTCTGGGGAAAAGGGGAGGAGCAGCTGAGGGAGCTGGGAGTGTTTAACTTGTACAGAGTAAGGAGGTCTCCCTCAGCTTCCTTTTCTCCCAACTCCCTGAAAGAAGGCTAGAGCCAAGTAGAGGTTGTTCTTTTCTTCCTAGTACAAGTGACAGCAACAGAAAAGAAATGGCCTCAAGTCATGTCAGGGAAGGTTTAGGAACAACTTCTTCACTGAAAGAGTTGTCCAGGGCCAGGGAACAGGCTGCCCAGGCTGTGGTGGTATCATTGTCTCTGGAAATGTTTAAAAGCTGTGTAGATGTGGTGCTGAGGGACATGGTTCAGGAGTGGACTTGGCAGTGTAGGGTTAATGACCAGACTCAATCATCCTCAGAGTCTTTACCAGCCTAAAGAAATCTGGGATTCTATGATCTAAAGTCTCCTGCTCTACCTATGAGCCCAGATGCTATTAAACTAATATCTCATGTGTTACCACTAATAATGAAGTAGTGACCAGCATGAGAGCAGAGAAAAGAGTCCTACTGGGAACTGAATCCACACTAACCAAAGAGGCTTAAAGCCATTCAAGCAGATCAGAGGTGTCACTGTCCAGTGCATTCTACAGAGGTGAGATATGCAGAGCAGAGCTATGCTCACACAGCTCACAGGATGTCAGGGC